>JAQIXG010001106.1:0-24427 GCA_034700105.1 Oconnorella tubifera | reverse complement strand
TGGGTTATGTAACTTTGTAGTGGGGGGGGGGATTAGCCATTGATCTGAAGGGTGGGGGTGAGTTTATGCAACTTTGACGGAGATGGCAGGATGATAAGTCACTGATGGCGGGGGGGGAGAGGATTGATTTAACTCTGAGTGCAGACAGAATAGTCACCCCCCACTCACATTTTTATGAATAAGATAATAATGATGATGATGACTAAAGAATTTCTATGATGATAACAATAATGATGATGATAATGACTGTGATAATGTCTATGATGATAACAATGATATTGATGATAATGATGATGAGATGATGCAGTAATGATGATGATGATAATAATGATGATATTATTGATTCAGTTGAGTGTAAAGAGTAGAGTAGTATTTGACGGTGTCTTCCATCATCTCAATCTGGCAGAGAAACAATACTTTGGTTTACGATACATAGATGATGTCAATCAAACGGTAAATTACTTACCCACCCACCACCCCACCCTCTCTCTTACCCCCCCTAACCCACCCTTTCTCCCTTACCCCCTCACGCACCCTATTCCTTTATATCCTCTCTTCTTTTATATATTTCTTTCTAACTCGTTCTCTTTCTTTAATACATCATCTTCTTTTTTCTCTTCTCTAATATTTCTTGCTCTTCTTTTCAGTTCTCTTTTGAATTTAATATCTCGTTTGTTTACTGTATTTGGTTTATTTTTGCTTTTATCTATAATTTAATATCCGCTTATTTTTTGCTTTGCGTTATTGTTTAATATTTTACAAAATTGTTTTATTCTTAAAGTTGACTTGATATTTGGAATAAAAACTCATTTAAGCTTTCAGCCTGTCTAGACTATAATGACTCTGAGCTGTTTTCTATCTTGTTTTTATCTTATATATATTTTATATATATGTTGTATGTGAATATGAAAAAATCTATATTTATAAGATAAAAAAATTAATTTAGAGTTAAAGATTTGAATAGTTGTATGTTATATTTAACAGCACTGGCTTGATCCAAATAAGTCTCTATCTTCACAGTTACTTAGTAAGTCATTCTTTTACTTAAAATTACATATTTTTGATGATAAATAACATATTTGTGCTGATGTGACACTAAGGAAACTTAAATTGCTTAACATTTAACTGTTATATCTTAAATTGAATGCGCTGATGTGACGTTAAATAAGTCAAAATTTTGTAACATTTGACTGTTTTTCTCTATTTCATTACCGAAGTGTGCTGATGTGACATTTCAAAGCATATTTGTTAGCGCAGTAATTAAATGGAATTTTATGCCAAGAATTTATTTAGCCTCCAGGATAAAAATTATTTATTGTTACATCGCATGACATCATCTTTTCTATCTTTCTCTCAATCTATTTAATCTCGTTATTTACTCACTAGGGGGGGGGAGTAGGTGGGGGCAGGTGGGTAGAATTGAGAGGGGAGGGGGGTTAATTTTCTAGATGTGTAGAGATTTTTGAATCGATTTCTATAATGAATTTTTTCAGTATTTTTGTCGGTGAGTTTTAAGTTAAAATTTGTAGGTATCATTTATTTTTACAGTATTTTGATCGATATTAATTTTAAAATTAACATCTAAGTTATAAACAATATAAGTGATGAGTGATTTGCTAAAGGGCGCAGCAATTTAGTGAAATATGCACAATTTAGGGGTTGAACCCGGGGTCTCTGTTCTGAGTTTGACGCTCTTATTAACTCACCAATTAACTTCTTATTTGTATTTTATTATCATATTAATGATGATAATGATGATTATGATTATAATGATAATAATTTTGATAATGATTATAATGATAATAATGATGATAATGATAATAATGACGATTATGATGATAATGATGATGTTATTTTTTATACAGCCCCTCCCCCCCACACTTTATATTTTGGTGTAAAATTCTACGCAGCCGACCCTTGTAAACTAACGGAAGAAATTACAAGGTCAGCTTTAATGCAATTTCTTTGTTATTACAATTTTATTTATTTTTAAATATCATTTATTTCTATTATTTATAATATATAGATATCTTAACTCACAGAAGTTTAAATGTGATTTAAATGTATTTTGTGTATAAATTTGCATTTAGTATAAATTAAATTAAACGTATAATACAAAATACAGGAAAGTTATTCGCGATTAAAAAGATTTAGCAATTAATATATAAATATTGAAATGATTATAAATATGATTATAAATATTAAAATGAGTATAAATTGATTGTTATAGATATAAATGTTGTAGGTATCAGATGTTTTTACAAATCAAATGTGACATATTGGAGGGAAGGTTGCCAGTTAGACCTGAACTGAGTACAGAGCTTGCGGCGTATGCAGTTCAGTGTATGTACTTTAGAGTACTTGTTGTAGTCATATATGCAGTATAGTGTATTACACACATTTTTTACAGCTCATTGTGCTGATGTGACGTTAGGCTTCTAATAAACCTGTATTTATTTACTTCTGTCAGTTATTGATTCATTTTAACCATTTTTTTATTTTAAGTAAATACAAGAGATGTTTTAATTTTTAAAAAAAATTTTAGCCGAGTTGGGGGATTTCAACCCGGGTCGCCACCTCCCCGGGTATATTTCTGAGTTTTTATTGTGCCCCGGACAGACTAAAGAGTTTGAGAACCAGGTGTCTCGCCTACATAGAACATTGGTGTAAGTAAAGTCTAGAGATATTATACATGCAACAAATACTTGCAACAAATACATGCCACAAATACATAAGAAGTACAAATAGATCTAGTTTTAAAATAATCGCCGAGATCAACGATTGCTTCATTTAATAATATAAATCTAGGTTCAGATTTTACTTGCTGCATCCTTTAGTGAGTTATTTAAATCAATAGCTGCTGAATTTTAGATCTAAAACTTTACTTGCTGCACCCTTTAATCTGTCTCTTAAATTAACATCCACTTTATTAGCCAACAACGAAAAGATTCTAGATCTTAGATAATGTATTTAACTTATGTATTATATAATTACATAATTTGCTGCACCCTTTAGTGATTTCTATTCCAACAGCGGCTTGGTGCCATGTAGAGCCGAGTACGTGTACTTGGATAAAGTCAAGTGGCTGGATATGTACGGGGTGGACCTGCACCCAGTGAGGGGGGAGGGGGGGGTGGAGTACTTCCTGGGCCTCACCCCCACTGGGGTCGTCATTTATAAAAACTTTAACAAAGTTGGAAACTATTTCTGGTAGGGGAACTTTTGTAGTAGGGAAACTTTTTGGAATTTGAAATTAGGGTTAGAATTTGAGTTAGGGTTAGAATTAGTGTTAGAATTAGAATTATGGTTAGATTTATGGTTTGAATTAGAATAAATGTTATAATTTGAATTATTGTTAGAATTATGGTTAAAATTAATGTTGGATATAGGGTTAGAATTAGAATTATTGTTCAAATTAGGGTTAGAATTATGGTTTGTCGTAATGTTATTGTTAGGGTTAGCTGACTATCTCATGTAATGAATGAGTTACTGGTCATTATATTTATGGGGCGGGGCTTGTTAAAAACTAGGCCTTGCTGCATACTCTTGCATACAATTTGCTTATTTTATATTTCTTTAATTTATTTGCTAAAAATTTAATTTTTATGCAAAATAAATAAAATGTTTATTTCTAGGCCTAGGCTTACAAAAGTGACTCATAAGGGAAAACTTTTTGTCATCAGAGTCAAAGACAAACACGTAAGTTAAGGGTTAGAAATCGGGTGAACCCCCCCAATCATTCCTAAAGAAAGATTTATACTTACTGCTTGCCCCCCCCTATCAAAACTTTAAGTAAAATTATTTACTGCATTAATTGTCAAGCGTTCACTCATCACTCGGTTATGACTTTTCATTATATAGATACATTTTGTGCTGATGTGACATTACATATTAGCGTAATATATGCATGGATGGAAGAACGTTTAGTGGCTAGTTTGCTCTGCAACTTTAAATAAGACCATTTGTGCTGATGTGACGTTATAGAAGAAATAAATTTAATATTAACGGTGATGTTATTTATTATTGAATTATTCTGTAGCGTAATTATTATACTCATTTGTGCTGATGTGACACAAAGTATTTAAATCAAAGTAAAATGTTTTTTTTATATACTATACAATATACATACAGTGAGTGACTGACTCTATATTGTATTGCATTGTTTCACAGAACGTAGAATGTACTTATACGTTTGAATGTTCGTCTAAACAAGCTTGCAAACATTTGTATAAATGTTCTGTGGAACATTATTCTTTCTTTAGGTGGGTAAAACTTCTACTTCTAGTCTGAATTAGTAACTGATTGATTGATTGATGGATTGATTGATTGATTGGTTGATGGATGGATGATGGATGGATGTAGTGAAGGATTGATTGATAGATGGATGTATTGATTGGTGGATGGATTAATTGATTTATGGATTGATTGATTGATGGATGGATTGATTGATTGGTGGATTTATTAGTGGATCGATTGATGGATTGATTAAAGGATAGACTTATCAATTGATTGATTGATTGATGAATGAATTTAATGATTGATTAAATAATAAATTTATCATATTTTTAAACTTTAATTAATTTGATAAAAACTTATAACTGGCCCATATTATTGCGGGCTGGGGTCTCAAAAAGTAGGAGGAGTTTGGCCCTCATGACTAGATGAGGGCCAAAAGTTTAGCCTTCATGACTACTATATATGATTAACAGATATTCTAAATTCATTTTGACACTGGGGGGGGGAGGGTACTAAACCCGTTGTAATTTTTTTATAACAGAGAGACGTCAGCCAGTCATAGTTATCAAGCGACAGGGAAACTTTTTGGGATCACTTCAAATCATAGATACAGGTTTGCATTATATCATTCATCACTTTTAATCATAGATACAGGTTTGTATTATATCACTCATCACTTTTAACCACAGATACAGGTCTGTATTATATCACTCATCACTTCTAATCATAGATACAGGTCTGTTGTCATTTAATAACAGTATATTTATTATTTACTTACTTAAAAGCTCATTTGTGCTGATGTGACGTTAAATATCTTCTAAAAACTGACTTTTGTATCTAACTGCATCACTCTCCCTCGTAGTATTTAGTCTCATTTGTGCTGATATGACGTTAGATGTGTATTTTTACAGCGTTAGATTAGAGAAGAGATCGTCATTTGATTCAGCCAGTCGTTCTCAGCCAGCCATCGTCCGTAGATCTAGTAGACGACCAAGTCAGCTCAGACTGTCTGGCAGTGAAAGTTGTCCGGAAGGTAAATACTTCAGCCATTTATTCTGTTTATCCGTTTGTTTTGTTTAGCAGTCTATTTTTATTTCGTTTATTTTATTTATCTGTTTTTATGTTTAATTTGTTTATTTAATTTGTTTGTTTATCTCTGTTATTTGTTTATTTTGTTTATACTTTTATTTTTATCTGTTTATTTTGTTTATTCGTTTAATTTGTTTTTCTGTTTTTTTTTACTTTGTTTATCCTTTATCTTGTTTATTTTGTTCATTTGCTATTATGTTTATCTGTTTATTTGTTAATTTTATTAATTTATTTTGTTTATTCTGTTTATCCGTTTATTCTGTTTACCTGTTTATTCTGTTTATCCGTTTATTCTGTTTACCTGTTTATTCTGTTTATCCAGGTTTTACTCCTGTATTAAGACCTTCTTCATCGGCCGTATTCACTTCTGATATGTAAGTTGCATTTTTGCTCGGAATTTTTTTCATTAATTTTCTAACCAATAGAAACCATTGGATTATATGCAAGCAATCATTTATTTATAGCTCGTCGAAAATCTCAAATATCTAAATTTAACTTTATTGAAAAACCCGCATTTTAAAAATAGAATTTATTGAAATTAAACTTAAGATATTTTTTGTTTTGAAGATTTTTAATTTGTATCTTTTTTTAGAAATCGTCGCAGGGGAGAAGGGTACGTTTCAGATTATTCTGCCGGGGGGTTGAGGGGAGGGTCTGAGGCCCCCTGGATCAAGGAAGGGAGGGGGGATAAGGGGGTGGCTAGGTGTAGTGGGTGGGTTGGAATTTTTTATTTTATATTTAGAATGGAAATAATTGTTGATGATTTTTTAAAGTGATTTGTAAACCTTGATTCTATAGTTGGATTGATTGATTGATTGTTCGATCAATTGATTGATTGATTGACTAATTTATTTCTTCTTATTTTTAAGAAAAAAATGTAATTTTTTTAGGGGGTCCACCCATCGCGCCCCTGACTCCCCCACTTCAGTCCACAGCGAATTCTACCCCAGACGACGTCACGAGGGAATGTCGTCACGTGGCCCAGGTGGGCGGGGCTTAACGTCCGGCAGCGAATCAGAAGCTAGCACAATCGTCAGTCGAAGGTAGAATTGAAAGTGTACATTTTTTGTCTAAATATTTGTCGAAAAACATGAAATTTGAATGCAACTTTATTAAACGCTACGTTAATAAAGGGTGCATCAAGTCTGTGGCATTTCTGTTACAGTTTTATGACATTTCTGTGGCATTTCTGTTACAGTTTTATGACATTTCTGTGGCATTTTTGTGACGTTATTATATGATATACATTTCTGTCTCGTTTTTATAACATTTTTAATTTTTGTGACATTTATTCTCTGACACTTACTTAGAACTGTGAATTTTTTTTGACATTTTTATGACATCTCTGTGACATTTCCATTTATGCCAGACGTCACTATGACCCCTCTGACACGGAGAATGAATTCATGTCACGCCGTCACAGACGTCATCACAGACGACATCATAGACGACATCATTACGACGACACTCTATGTGACTCTGAGCATCATGCAGGGGGAGAGTCATCAGGGGCGGAGTCTAGATGGGAGGGGGAGGAGTTTAGCGGGGCGTGGGGGGGCTTGACTGACGGGTAAGGGAGACAGTTTGTTTTGTTTTTATAGAATTTAAAAATGGAAATTAAATAGTTTTTGTGCTGATGTGACGTTGTAAATGTTGATATTCAGGAAGAGAAATTATATACGGAGTTGTGTTAAAAGTGAAGCATTCACTCATCACTTGATTTATACACACACACAGTTCATAACGCGTCAGTAAATAGACGCATTTGTGCTGATGTGACGTTAAAAGTGAAGCGTTCACTCATCATTTGATTTATACACACACACAGTTCATAACGCATCAGTAAATAGACACATTTGTGCTGATGTGACGTTAAGAGTGAAGCGTTCACTCATCACTTGATTTATACACACACGCAGTTCATAATGCGTCTGTAAATAGACGCATTTGTGCTGATGTGACGTTAATAAATAGAAGCATTTGTGCTGATGTGACATTAAGCTTTAAATAATTATTCTTATCTGATGATTTTATAATATATTACCTATTTTACAGTATCATTTCTAACCCTTTTTGCGACAGAATTTCTTGTTTTTCAACATGAATTCTAACCCTAATTTAAGGCTAAATATTCAACTTGTTTTAGATCAACAGCATCAATGCTGTCAGATCACAGCACACACAGGAAACATAGAAGGTATTTGTAGAATTATCTAGAAATTTATAGAAATTTATAAAAATTTCTAAAACTACAATTTTAGATTTAACTACAATTTAGAGTTAAATAGTTCTATTATAAAATATGATGACCTTTTTTTCTTGAGATGGGGTAGGGGGGGGGGGGTAGATCAATTTTTCATCTCCTCAAAGTACCGTCTTATAAAATATTAAGGGGGGCCTTTTCCACCTTATGAAATTTGATAATTTTTAAAATTGTATCAAAAAAACATTTGAGATGATAGGATTGTTAATTATTCAATTAATTTAATTAATGTTGATACAGATTTCGTAAATTTACTAATGATAACGACGATCGAGTCATTTTACTAAATAATTATGATAATATAATCATAATAAGTACTAAATGATGATAATGATGATGTTTTTAGACGCAGTAGGTCTCCGGGTGTGCGCCCCCCTGACTCGTTGGCCCAACATTTCAGGTAGGCAGTTAAAAATTTAAAAACTTACTCTCGCTACATTTTTTTTGACTTATTTTTCGTTATTGGCTTTTTGTAACGTTAAACTTAAAACTTCTAGATTTTATCATTTTTACTATTTAATTATAATCATGCTGATGTGACGTTTAGAAATAAACCAATAAGATAGGGCAAAATTTTTATTTAGTATGCGGGCTTGATTAAAGTCTAAAATTCCCCGGGCTGATTCCGGAGACTTTTTATCCTAATCTGAAATTAGGTTTTTACTTAAAAATTTTCCCCTCCTGAAATTTTCTACTAGAGTTAATAAGTTTAAGTTTGAAATAAATTAATTTACTTTTAAATTATTATTATAATTAAAAGCTTGAACATACGTGGAAAATAAAAATGCTGACAAATGCTCAAACAATTAAAAAACCAATTTACTTTTAAATTAGTTTTTAATTAAAATATAAATTAATAAATATTTAATAAAAAAATAATATTGTTCTAGATACATAGATCCAACAGAGGAGGGATTCACAGAGGAACAACTCAGAGATATTCCTTATACCAGAGTTGAGTTAGTATCTGACTAATTAATTAACTAATTAGTCTTAATTAGTGCCTAATTAATTAATAAATCTTTATTTGAAATATATCGTTAATTAATTAACTTTTAGAAAGCATCTGATTAATTCATTAGTATTTATTTAACGACTGATTAATCTTTAGTTGTCTAATTGATTAATTAATCTAGTCATATATTTTAATTTTATATTAACTTTATATATTTTTGTATATTTCTTGTATTTGTATTATTGACTGAATTGTCTTTATATAAATTGTCTAAAGGACAAACACAGCGCTGAGAGTCAAATATTCTCCAAGAACGAGACATAGACAGAGACAACAGAGACAAAGAAGTTGTGGGTATGTCTAGTTGTATCTCTCTTTGTATCTCTGTGTATGTCTAATTGTCTGTCTCTTTGTATGCATGCTATGTTGATCAGACGCACTAATCATTCAATTTGCGGTTCAAACTGAAATATATTTATAATATTATTTTATTTCACACAGTGATTTAAATTACTCTAAGTTGTCTAAATTGCCTGATGGGGAGGCCCCGCCCCCTTATATCCAGCCACCAATCAGTGATCTCTATTACCCGACACGTACAGATCATATCTACCAGTCACGTCGCTCCGTTCAAACGGGTCTGAATGCATCGCGCGATGCTATTGGACGACATTATTAGTAAGTTTTAATTTGGATGCGGTTTAGAAATTGTTTTTTTTATACTATTTAAAATGTAATTTTTAAAAATTTAATTTCTAATTACTAAAGGGTGCAGCAAGTTGATATTTTATTTTCACGATTACTAAACGGTGCAGCAAGTAATCTATTCACTCAACTACTAAAGGGTGCAGCTAGTAGGTAATTTATCCACTAAGACTCAAACCCCTGCCCTCTCTATTCCCATTCCACCTGTCTAACCACTAAGCTATGTTGTGTTCATTCAGCCGTGACGCTAATGCAGCAGGCAGTGAAGCGGAGTATCAACTTCACGCTCCAATGAACATCGTTATAACGGAGACACAGACCGCGCCTATCATTAAAACCAAGGTCAGTCAAGCGTGACCGTATTTATTAATATGGATTCATTCATTAATTAGTGGATTGGTTCAAATTTAACTAGAATTAATTTAAGCTGATGGTCAGTCAATCAATGAGTTGATTGATTGATTGATTATAACTGATTGTGTTTTATTGATCGATTAATCAATTAATTGATTAATTGATTGAACATTTAATTGATTAATTAATTTTAATAAATCAATTAATTAAAACTGTTAATTGATTGTTTAGATGATTGATTGATTGAGTTGCTGATTGATTGATTTTTGTTTGACTGACTAATTAGAATCATTCACTCTTTTTTGCTTTTTTTCCTCTAGATGTTCACAGGGGTGTCAGACTACCAATCTCTGCCCTGTGTGTCCCCCCCTACAATTAATTTTAACCCTAACCCTCAACATTTCAACTTGGCTGAAGCGGCTGCAGCCGAGAATTCACGGCTCTCACATCAGGTGTGTCACTTGGTTTTTTCTTTTGTGAATTTAAAAATTAAATGCATTTTAATCAGTGGGGTTTTAGGGAGGAGGGGTGTTTTCAGAAATTGTTTAAGGGGGGGACTGGGGGAGGGGCTATGGGGGGTGTTAAAAATTGGAAGAAATTTTTTTTGTATAGGTAAGGCGGCGAGACAGAGCAGATTTTCATTGACTTGCTGCACCCCTTAGGTTTATTATTTTTAATTTTTGTGTTTAGTCAGATTTGGTTGAGGGGGGGCACGTAAGGGAGGACTCAGGGCTGGACGTTGACAGTCCAGGATCTAGGTAAATTATCTTAGTTATTATCTGGATAATTATCAGGACAATTATGACGAAATAATTGAGATAATATAAAGATAATATAAGCGTTCTATAAAGTTAATCTGTATCTGCTGTTATCTATATATTTCTGTTTTGTTGGTTAATTCAGAAAAAAATCCATTTAAGTAAATTTTATTTATTTATTTACTTATTATAAATTATTGCCATCATATAATATCAATTATCTATCATTATTCGTTTGCTATTATCATCATTTATCATCATCTGTTATCATCTATCATCATTTATCATCATCTGTCATCATCTATCATCATTTATCATCATTTATCATCATCTGTCATCATCTATCATCATTTATCATCACTTATCATCCTTAATGATGATAAATGATATGCATATGAAGGCAATGATAGTTGATTCATTGCCATCATATGTGATAGTTTATTTTCATCTCAAAATTTTTATTTTCAGTACCAGGGCCGCTAGCACCCCTCCCCCACCCCCATCAAATCCTGACCCCCCGCCCCCTCAGCCCATCTACGAGGTCTCCAGGCTACATAGGCCTTCGTCCAATCAGCAAGCGGATTACAAACACGCAGCCAATCGCTGCTCAGTGTCTGATTTTAGATCACCAATGAGAAGCAGTCTTTCAAGACAGGTTTATATTGAACAGGTTAGGGTTAGGGTTAGAATTTAGCTTTTTTTTATTTATTTTTTTTACGATATATAAATATATAACAATATAGTGATCAGTGATTTCATTTTGAAATGAGGGAAAAATATTTTAATCTACTTAAGAAAATATTTGATTTTGAATTCTAACTCACAGATTATTACGCATTGATTGATTGATTATATGATTGATTGTGTGATTATTTGTATGATTAATTGATTGTTTGATTGATTACATAACTGTTTGAGTGACTGATTGACTGACTAATTGACTGATTGATTGACTAACTGACTGACTGGTTGATTGATTAATTTTATGACTTTATATATTGATTTATCTCAAATTTACATTTAATCTTTTTAAATCCTCTTTTTATTGATTATATATTGTTATTCAATTACGCTCACTCATCACTTCAGTACCTTGGTAAGTGTACAACTATCACTTCTAAATCACTTCTGTATCACTTCTGTATCACTTCTATGTCACTTCTGTATCATTTCTTTGTCACTTCTGTATTTCCATAATTTAGATATTCAGCTTATGATCATATCTTTTTCGTCGTAAGTTAAGTGTAATTTGTGATTGAAAATTGATAACGATGATGGTAATGATAATGATGATGATAACAATAATGATGATAATGATGATGAAATGATGACTTCTAGGAGACATCTAAGTACCAGGACTCAAACCCCCGTCATCTAACTACCACCTCCTCCTCTCTCTCACTCCACCCCTATCGTTCCCGCCCCCTTCCAGACCGCCCCCTTAATGCCCCTCCTGATGTGCCCCGAGAAGGGAACCTAGGGGAAAGTTTCCGTAGCACTGGTACCACTCATTCTCATAGGGGTGGGAAGGATACGGGGAGAGGGTTAGGGTTAGGTGATTTATCAGAGAGAAAAAAGCAGATTACGGAGTTATAAGATAGATTGTGAAGCGAGGCCTTGGTTTGTAACAAGCCCCGCCCCTTTATAAAAAGAAACACTAGTTAAAAGTATTGAGAATTTTTATGTTATTTCTGAAGTTATTTAACATATTTGATGTTATACATATTGTTTATTTTTTGTATCTTTATCAATTAAATTAAAGTTTTGTACTTGGCGCTTGCCACCCCCACCCCTTATTTCCAAATAAAAATTATTTACTGAGCTGCGTTACGCGTGCACTCATCACTTGATTTTTTGACACATTTGTGCTGATGTGACATTAATCAACTTCAACTAATCAAGTTTATATAAGTTAATATATAATGAAAATACTTAGCATTTATAAAATTTCATATGTTTATATTTAGTTGCTGAAGGGTGCAACAAGTAGCAATATTTAAAAATGTTTCAAACTTGCATTTATTTCATTCAAAACTATTTTTGATAACTTTTTAAATCTATATTTTGCATAAATTTGCATATCTATATATCAACATATCTATTTGCATACATAAATATTATAAGCATGTATATACTGTATAATTATATGCAATTATTATACATATCTTGTATATTGAAGCATTTATATCAATATCTACTTATTGTTGGGGCAGATGAACCAATCACAGACAGTTTTAATGAGTTGTAATAAGAGAAATTCAGAAACTCTATTAGTATTTTATATATGCAACTTTTATACACTATTTTAGTATTATAAATTCAGTATTATAAAAGACGAGTATCTCTATTTTAAATGTATTTTATTACAATTTAAGAAGTGATTTAATCAACTTGAGAGTTTATTTTGGTTTGAAGTTTTAGAAAACGATTCTTATTTGAAATGCTGATGCAACAAAAAAGAGTTTAACAAAAAAATGCTACTGCTATTCATCATTATGTTGAAAAGTCTAATTCTAAATAAAAATAATATCAATCAGTATATTTAATTTGAAACCAAAGATATACATAATTGGATTAAGATATTTATTGTTAATAGACTTTTGATGGTTCCTTGACAATTTGGATAAAGATTATGCACTTCTAGTCTAAGATACTAAGTCTACTGACATTTGATCTACTCCGGCTGAAACCCTACCAATAATCTTAACCATAGCCTTAACCTAACTCTAAACCTAACTCTAGATAACCATAACATAAACTCTAATGTTGCAGAAGACCAAATGTTAGTAAATCAAATGTCTGTAGACGTAGTGTCGTGACACCGACTTAAACAACCCCCACTCCTCCTTTAATTTGTAAAATGATTTCACCCCCCCCCCCAAAAAAGTAAAGAATAAAAATAAAACAAGATTTAAACAATATGGCGAACTAATGAAAATAAAAAATAACAAAAACGAATTTTATTTAAATTTTGAACAAATTTTGACAATTTTACCTCGAGGGAAAGATGGCGACGTCCGTTGCGATGAATTCCGTCAATAAATCATCATCGGGGATCGGGGTAAGAGAAAGACAAAGCTAATTAACAGAAAGAGAAAATGCAACTATTATTATAAGGGAATATCATACAAATTATTTATATGATTTAAAGCATAAAAAGCGATGCTTTGTGTAAAGTTTTTGTGTAAAGAAAAAATTTCTGTATATTTCATAATTGAGAAGAAATTCTAGAATTTAATCCATAGTAATTTTAAGATCTATTTGTATATTAATAGTAGTTTTTAGTTTATAGCTATAAATACACATTTATTTATTTATATTATCAAATCTTTCATAAATCAAAAAAAGAAAAATAAATATATTATAATATATTTATAATCAAAATATACAAATGTCTAGTTTATTATTAATTAGTATATTACTCTCAAATGTCCATCAAATATAACAGTCAATACTTTACCATGTTACTTAACATTAATTAGCTTCGTAATAAACTATCCATAAGCGTAAAATTATATACTAACTAAAACCCTATATTATTTAGAGTCCCAAGTCCAGTGGGTCCCTGATGGGGGGCGGCACCCTAGGTGCGTCCCCTTTAGTTGCGTCAGTGACGTCATCAGTCCCCCTCGTCACGTCTAATATGACGTCATCACAGACGGCGAGATCAGTGGCGCCACCTAATTCTTCAACAAATTCCACAGAACCAAGAGTAAAATTATTGTTGTCTTTAATTATTTCTAATTATCTTAACCTACTGATAAATTACTTACATAGATTATGTGGTAATTTAAACATTTATTTGCATACTTTATGAATTGAGCATTCGCTCATCACTCGGTTTATGAATTTGCTGTTCATATCTTTTTTGAATTTTCTACACATCGTTTCTGTGCTGATGTGACATTAAGAAATGTGCAAGTCTTTTCATTCTGATATGACTTTAACCTAAACACCGTATGATATAGGCAAACTGCTAACAAAATCGATTTATACGATAGTTTGAATAAGGTTAAGTTTAACATCTGGATTACCGTATTATATGAAAGTTGCCTCAGATGTAGCTGTCAATTTATGCGTCTTACTAAAGGGTGCAACTAATTAAAGAAATAATGAGCTATCCGGGATTCAAATCTGGACCTGTCGATTTTGAATCCAGTGCTCTAACCACTTCTCTAACGTGCTTTGACTTGAATGAAATATATTGTCAGGTATTAGACCGACGTAGACTTGCAGATTTGGTCAAAGAAGTTGATCCTCTGGAACAACTAGATGAAGATGTTGAAGAGGTCTTGTACATACTTAGTTTATTCAGTTAAATTATATAATTAATTATTAATATTATTGGGCATTAATAATATTTATTCATCTGTTAGCACTCGTGTTAGCAGAATTCATTTTATTGCGTATAATATCTATAATAATCTATGTGGTATTAATCTCGTTATCTATTTGTATCGGTCTTTATTCATACATCTATCTATCTGCCTATCTATCAATTAATGTCTAATACAAAACATAAACTGAAATGCCTAGTGCATCTGATCCACACTACTCTACATATATTTGTGTGTGTGCAGCTGTTAATGCAGATAGCTGATGACTTTATTGACAATGTAGTAACTGCTTCGTGTCAAATTGCTAAACACAGAAAAGCAAACACAGTGGAAGTCAAAGACGTTCAATTACATCTCGGTTAATAATTCTTTTTTTTTATTTCATTAGTTTTTTATCTAATTTTTATTTTCGAGAGTCAATTTTTTCCCAGTGTTACTAGAGACAGAAAAAATTTATTTATCGAAAAAGTTGAGCTTTTATTTCATTGGCTTTAGAAGCAAGCATTCACTCATCACTCGTGTTCACTCATCACTCATCATTTGGTAACGTCACATCAGCACTGAATGTGTTTGTGCTGATGTGACGTTAGGCAAAAATAGTCACTTTATTTGAAGCAAATATATTTACATAAAGTACACATAACCGTGGACTATAGATTACACTTTAATCACTAAATGACTATTGCGTCTGATCCACAATTAAACTGATTTTAGAACACAATTGGAACATGTGGGTTCCTGGTTTTGGTTCTGAAGAGATCCGTCCGTATAAGAAAGCCGCTACAACAGAAGCCCATAAACAGGTGACAAAACGATTTATTTTTTATTTTCTGTTTTATGAATTAGAACGATTTATTTAAATAATGTTTTAATTATTTTAATCGATAAACTATTGACTGATTGTATGGTTGAGTGGCTAGCATGGAACCAGTAGGTCAGGGGTTAGAGTTGTGGTCGTTTTTAATCGCAAAATGATTGCATTAATTGATGGACTGTAAATTTCTTTGTTATTTTAAATGTGATCCGTTAAATCATCTCCAACTGTTAGTTCTGAGGGTTAGGGTTGGAGCTAGGATTAGGTTTAAGATTGAAGTTAGGGTTAGATTTCAGGTTAAGTTTAGGGTAGGTTTGAATTACGGTTACTAAATAAACTGACTGCGCCGATTTGTCTGGTTAATGTATTCGGAGTCGATTTGTCCTGGTATCTATTTTCAACTTTTATAAACCACTGTTGTGAACTGGTTTCCTAAAGTCTACAGCAAGCTATCAATTTACGAATAATATAATGATGTAGGTGATTTCTTTAAAACGCTTCATCAATTAAATGTTTCTATATTTCAGAGAGTTGCGTTAATAAAGAAAGTACAGAAGAAATTATGATAAACTGTAAATAGATTTTTATTTTAGCTATTTTGACATTTGCAATTTTTATTTCAAAGTTACACGTTATTCAAATTATTATTATTATAAAATAAAACTAGGGAGGGGGGGGGTTTAAACGTTTATTTTATTTGTCTTTATTGTGTAAAGTCTAAACGAACGTAAACCGTTTATCGATTAAACTGTTTATTTATTAAACCGTTTATTTTTCAAATATCATTTCGTTCTAATTTATATCTCAAAGTCTAAACCAATAGAATGATTGGAAACAAAATACAAGTCCTGGATTGACAGTTCTTCCTAGCCTATGAAACTTTGATTGACAGTTCATTGTAGCCAATCACATCATCAGTTGCCACTTGGCCTAAAAATGAAAAGTTAAAACGTTTAAAGTTACAAACAGCCAGCGAAGTGTTTAGTCAATTTAAGCAGAGAAACACAGACAGACAGAAAGAATGGTAGACAGAGAGAGACAGACAGACAGATAAAGGATAGATCCTTTTATCAACATTGATAAAAGGATCTATCCATCCTTTTATCAATGTTGATAAAAGGATGGATCGACAGACAGAGAGAGAGGGACAGACACTGCAGATTTACTGCAGATAGAAGGATAGATACAGACAAACATATATATAGAGACAGACAGAGACTGACAGACAGCCATGACAAATGTATATATAGATAGAAGAATAGATAGATACAGACAGACAGACTTACTTAGCCCACTCCACATTCAGAATGAGGTGATCATACCCAAACCCTGAGACCCCCGCTATGGCCCGCGCTGCGTCCTCTCGGTTGTGAAAATTTATAAACGCAAAACCCTACAAGAAAAAACAGTATGTACAATAAAAGAAATAAATTATTTGAAGCACAAAACGATCTAAAATTCAATGAATTAAAATATAATGTTAACATTTAAATCTAACCCCCCCCTCCCCCTCCCGCATTTTTAATCATCATTAACTTAATCCCTGCTTATAATCGACCACCTCCTCCCTCCAAATTCAACAAAACATTAATGCAAAAATTAAAAAAATACTATTGAACCAATCTGTATATTTCTACAATTCAAGCCAAAATTTCACAAAACATTTTTAACCATCCCCTCCACATGAAACACGTTAAGCCCCGCCTCCCTGAATCCTGCTGACCTTCGATTGGCCGGAGACTTTATCCTTTGCGAGAAATATCCTAGCGATGGTCCCAAATGGTCTAAAGAGGTCCTGAAGGTCCGCCTCTCTCGTGTCTTCTGACAGATTAGTCACTCTGATGGTAGCGGACTCATCTAAGTAACGTCACATCAGCACAGATGTATTTAGTAACAATGAATGATCTCTTAAAGTCACATCAGCACAAATTAGTAGTATTTAGTAACAATAAATGATCTTTTAATATCACATCAGCACAAATTTGCAATATTTAGGAACAATGAATGATGACTTAACGCCACATCAGCACAGATTATGAGTATTTAGTTGCAACGGATCATTTGTTGATGTGACAAATGATCATTTGTCACATCAGCACAAATTAATAGTATTTATTTTAATTCTTATTATCAATGAATGATGACTTAGTAAAGAAATAAATTATGATAAATTATTATAAAGTACTGATAAATATAAACAAATAAACAAACAAATAAAAGTAAAGAAATAATAAAAAACAAACCTCTATTTTTAGACATCATGGAATCCCCCTTCTTATTGCCCCCCTCTCTCATACTAGGCGGTACATACTTCCCCTGTCTGGCCCCCGCTGCCCCAGGCCCAGCCCCTCCAGCTGGGGCCCCTCCCCCTGCCCCCTCCTCTATTTTTTTCTTGTCCGCCCCCTCGAGGGCGTCTTGGAGGGGGGCGAGGGAGTCCTTGTAGGGACACTTTATGGTCCAATGGTCCCCCTTACAGATCCTGCAGGTCACAATCTTCTGACCTTTCTGACCCATACGGGTCAACGGGTCATCATCCGGGTCTTGTAACTATGACAATATCATCATCTTTATCATCATATGATGACAGCAAAAGTGATTAGTCTTTATCATCAAATGATGATAATAGTGATTAAATAATATATCAATTTGTAGAATTAATAAATTCGGATAAAATACTAGTTTTCTGTAACCATAAAATAATCATCATTGGTATCATATATCATCATATTATCATCATCATATGATAACAATTATTATCATTATTATTCATACTATTATTCATATCATGTCAATTAAAATTAATTCAAGTGAATATAATTGATAAGCAGAATATTCACTATTCTATAATTCAACATTCACTATTCAATATTCAGTACTATTCATTTTATACACTATATTAGGTACATTCACTATTCATTATTCATTCCATTCACTATATTCAGTACATTAACTATTCATTCCATTCATTATATTCAGTACATTCACTATTCATTCCATTCAGTACATTCACTATTCAAGTATGATTATATTCAGCATAACATTCACTACAAGTAATGAATATCAAATGAATGACACATTTTACCTCTTTAGCATGCACAAACTGCAGAAAGACGTCCTCAGAAATGATGGTGTTAGCCGGGCAGGGTCCGGGGGGGTCGTGGGACGCTGCCCCAAACTTCTTCCAATTCTGAAAAACACCAACAAATTATTTTCAAAAAAGTACAACATACAAAAATGTATAAATGAAAATATATATCGTTCGTGTAGTAATCTGTGATTAATGCGACTTATCTAATACAACAAGTTGAATAATAACTACCTTGCGTTTAGCAATAGACTCCGAGACTTTACGTTTCTCTACTTTATAGATCTTCAAAACCTGAAAAACAAACATATAAAAGTCTCATTTATTATAGTATTGTTATAAAAAACTATTTTGTATACACACGCTTAACGTCACATCAGCACAAATGCGTTTATTTACTGACGCGTTATAAACTGTGCATGTGTATAAATCAAGTGATGAGTGAACGCTTCACTCTTAACACAGCAGAGCAGTAAATTATTTTAATTGGTAATGACGAGGGGGGGGGGTAAAGGAGAGGCTTGACTTTAATAGCGTCACGCTTGACTGACCTTGACTTTCTTTCCATCCTCATTGAACTTATATTCCGTGACTGTTTTTATTCCAGTCGTTGGATCAAAGTCTTCACTGGGGAAGGGAAGGATTTCAGAGGAAGTGTACGGCAGGCCTGGAACAAGGCAAAGTCACGTCACATCAGCACAAATACATTCATTTAGTCATACTTTGTAAACTTCTAATTATAATTATGTACTTTATTATACTTTACCGATTTCTAACCCTAATTAAACACCAACTGTTAACCCTAATCGCAACATAATCCTAGCCCTAAACCCAATGTCTAATCCTAACCTTAATTATATTTTAGTTTGCACCGAAAGTCGTTTTGAAAAAATAATCGTTTTGTACCGAATTCGTCGTATACCATAAAATAAACTAATTAATTATACAAATTTAAGTGAAATTTTAGTTTCAGATAATGATTACCTTCATCGCCCAACTCAACCTGTTCCGCCCAACTCGGCTTAGAACTGAAACAACATCAAATAATGCAAGTTTATTTCGTTCAACAATTTCATTACACCATATGGACCAATAAAATGTTATGTACAAAATAATAACTCTATAAAATCATCCTAATGAAATAATATTTAGAATTAACACGGCAAAGGGACAGGGGGGGGAGCAAAGGGACAGGGGGGGGACAAAATTAATATTAAAATGTTACATAACAGAACGAGCCGGTTTTTATACAGCATCATGTCACAAATTTCCGATTTTTATTTTAATCTTATAGTAATTAAATTCTAATTAAACCAATAAATACTAATTAATTAATTAAGCAATAATAAAAGCTTGGAATCCCCCGTCTAGGAGTTGGGCAAATAATTAAATGAATTAAAAATAAAAATAAATAAAATCTCACTCGATATTATCCACAACGTGCATTTTGTTTTCTTTACTTTTTTATTTTTAACTTCGATGAGACGAAGGAAACATGAAATTTGATTTCTGAGATATTTAGTTGTTGGGGGCTATATCGACCCTATCGCTCTAACTGGGGGCAGTGGAATAACTACCGTGATAGCAGCGACATTAATGCTGCGGGGCCCGGGCGTGTTGGGGGGCCTAAGCCTGACTAAAAACGAAAAAAAATCTGAGCAATTGACTATCAGGCTAGTAGTAATTATATTGGAGTTAGCTTACGTGGTCAAAGATTTTATTGGGACCTCGTACAAAAACATGTTGTGGGGCCTGTGGTTATGGGTAGTAATTGCATCCAGCCATGGAGGAAGGGGATATTGCATTACATTCCATAAAGTTCAATGTATATTTAGCGCAATGTTTGATGTAAGTTAATACAAATTATT
The DNA here is from genome assembly GCA_034700105.1 of Oconnorella tubifera. Classification (NCBI taxonomy): domain Eukaryota; kingdom Metazoa; phylum Annelida; class Clitellata; order Enchytraeida; family Enchytraeidae; genus Oconnorella; species Oconnorella tubifera. Next base: position 3,963 of record JAQIXG010001106.1, on the reverse strand, counting down.
GGTCTAGGCCTATATCTAAAAATGCGATGTATATAAAAGTGAAATGTATATACAAATGAGATATAAATTAAAATGCGGTATAAATCGTACACTAACTAAAACACATAAAATACGCAGAAACGGATTTAGCTCATTCAGGGCCCAAGACAAGGACAAATACCGGGCCCCTATCAGGGCCCTTCCCCCCTCCCGAGTCACATGGTCGTACGACAATAAACATAAAAAATTATGTTTCGAAAACAAAAAAAAATATATGTAATGTATATTTCAATCGACAGATTTAATAATATGAAAACTGTTATCTCCATTTAAAGTAAGTTAAAATATAACATTAGAAAACAAATGTTCATCGTCTATAATAAGACATTATATTTTATAGACATATATTATGATATTACTAATATCATACACAGGGGTGTAGTCCTAAAAAAATAAGTGGGGGAACGCCTGGATCAGTGGCGTAAGGCAAAATCTTGCTGGAATTTTTGCATGTTTTTGCGCTTTGTTTTAAAACTGTTGCATGTACAATAATACCATAAAATTATTATAATAAATTGAAAATTTATTGTAGTTTGTCAGGTATACAGAAGCTATTGTGAAATAATTACAAACAATTACAGACAGAGAGACAATCAGAGATCAAATATATAGGCCCAAACCGATAATGTTTTAAACACAATTATACCATCATATTTGATATACTTAGCAAGAAAGTTGAATTTATGAGAATTATTTAGTTGAACTATGAGAATTTATCCACCAATTTCTACCCATAACTAAAAGCAGACTACCAGCTTCCTGAATTATTATGATTATCTCTGAATATTGTACGCCTATAGTAGGCCTACTGTTGCTGAGTTGAATAAAATAAAGTAGGTGACCCAGAAACAGTTATGACGTTATAACCTTAGCGATGACATTTATGACGTCACTTGCTCCAAACTCGATAACAATATCCAATTCGTTTCTGGGTAAGGCAGAATTGAATCTCGCTGCAAAATAAATAATTCGCTCCCAATTTGAGTAATTCATCGCTCGCAATTTCGTCGGAAAGACGACTCTAATCGAGATGCCAGGTTCACAGGCACACATGAATTGCATGTTTACTCTACAGTATAGTCAACACGCTGTATTCACAGACGTCACCGGTCACTGTACTGATCGTTGGCGACCACAACTGTGACACTGTGAAGTGTCAACGGGCTGATCCGATTTTTACATGGATTTGAACCAAATAGTGGGGGAACGCGTTCCCTCTCTGGAAAAAAGTGGGGGAATGGCGTTCCCCGCGTTCCCGCCCCACTACATCACTGAGTATACCTCTGGAAATTGTATGGAAATCATATTCAAAGCAAATAAAGCATTTCATTCCACCAACTCATTTGCTTTAAGCAGGCATTTTGCTTAATTTCAAGAAATTTCAACATGTACATTTTCAAATTGTTCAATAAGGCAAACCAAAAGAAAATGAACTTTTAAATGAATTTTTAAATAAAATTTATCAAGATAGCACACTGCAGTGAAATATATTCAATTTCACTAGGTATCCAAAAATCGTAAAAATATACTCGTCACGTTTTTATTAGGTTATAAAACTGAAAAATAATCGTCAATGACAACGCAGCTACTCGATTTCAATATAAAAGATGTTCTGAGTTAAGCGAGAGAAAGTTGCGATAAAACAGTTTGCAACAGAAGATTGGTTAATATTCATTAACTTAATTTTGATAGAGAAATTAATATCAACACTAAATTTCAAAATTTCTGGATTTAAGTTTCAGTGCCAATTAAGTTACGGTACCAATTGATATTTTTACCGTAAAATACCGATTTACATTGCACTTATAGTATCTATTTATCAACCGAAGCAGCATAAGTGGTTCTGTAAATATTCGTGAAGATGATAAAAACCGGAAAAAAACTTGGATTTGGGTGGGCGGTGCCGCGGTGTAGAAATTAATTTAGGTTTCCGGGAAGCGTTTACATAGACCCCAGGTGACGGGGGAGTATGGAGTAAAATTCGATGCAATGAAAACAACAATTGACGACAAGCTCAGAAGAAACTGTTTTATGTTTATTGACTTACGAGTAAGCCTATATATACACGGTAGTGCGCCAGAAAAAAGCACTTGGAGAAAATGTAGTAATTAAGGCAAAGCTAAAAAAAATCACTAAATCAGGCTAGGGGGTTAATTACCGTTAAACTCACACCTTTAACATTACAAAAAATGTTTTTACCTACATTGATGGTGGGGATTATAATCCCCACAACCCCCCTGGCCTACACCACTAACCACTAGAAGGTTAGCTATTTACAGGCTATAACTGATACTGCTATATGCCTTACTGGCAGTGTCGGGAATGTATACTGCAAAAAATTCATCTAGAAACATTAACTTAAACATTTTTTATGACATTTTTCTATCACGGAACAATATATATCGTCATCAATTTATTTTCATTTCAGATTTAATAAATCTGTTTCGACTGCAACCAGGTTGGCGTCACTGGGATTTCGCTCCACTGGGTTTCAACTAATGCTAAATTATTTAACAGAAATAATTGTTTAATTAATTGTAAATAGCAACATAACTTTTGATATTTGCTCTTTCAGGTCTCAAACACTGCTTTCTCAGTAAATTGCCAAGTGGAGAATGTCCGCAGGCAATAGAGTCTATACACCACAGTATGCTCAGCCGGGCAATGTCATGGGAGCGCCTGGTGCTGGTGGTAGTACTACTTATGTGGTGATGGCCCAGCCGCAGCCAAGTGTGCGTCAGGTCAGTCCTTGGTCATCGGGCATTTGCGGCTGTTGCGAGGATTGCGGCATATGTGAGTAAGCTTGAGGAAAATAGTAATATAATAGTAATATACACACTAATAGTATCATTTTAGATTATTTCACATAAATTCACAATACTCTTATATATTAACGCAAAGTATATTTTACTGTTAAGCAGAAATGTGGATGATTTATAAACTGATTTACACGGCAGCCGGATAAGATAGAGCAAAGCTCCCCACAATAAAATGAAATATCTGAACAGTATTGTGTTAGGCGGTTTATTCAAAAATCACATGTTTACTCTATCAGAAATTAATACACAGTAGCAGTAGCGGACTGGCTCCCAAAGGCCCACTGAGGACATTTTCAGATGTGGCAGTAGGGGCGCCAGGATTTTGTTCCCGAGTAGGCTCAAAAAAAAATGTTACTTTTCAATTTTTATTTTTCAATTTTTTTTTATTCATCACTATTTTTTGGGGCAAAATTTAAATATTTCTTTTTTTGTAATTCTTTCGTTTTCATTTCAGTTTTTTGCTGCGGGGGGTCCATGGGGCCCACAAGGGGGCCCTGGTGAGGGACTGAGGGATCCCTGAGTCCCTCACCAGGCCAGCCCGCTCGTGCATAGTAGCCTCAAATGAAAGGCTACTGAAGCATTTGTATTTTTTGGTTTTCATTAATACAACATTTTGCATGCATGCTGATATATTTTACATGTAAAATATATTATATTCCATTACATTATATATGTAGGCCTATACAGCTTTCAGCTTTTATAATAAGCTTGAAGCGGATGAACCCTTCAAGTATATGTAGGCCTATACAGCTTTTATAATAAGTTTACTAAACTATATAGTCATATAATTATTATGTTACATTATTTGACTAATGTGAGGCGGCATTCAAAACACACCCGCCTTTGTCTCTGGCGCGAACGCTAGCTCTAATCCTAACTCTTTTATAATTACAATTTACAATGTATTTTATCTTGTTTTCCAACAGGCCTCTGCGCGTTTTTCTGTCCGATATGTTTTTGCTATCAACTCTCGTCTTCGGCGGGAGAGTACGGCCTAGGACCCTGCTGTTGCTGGCCAATATTTCTTATTGCTCTGAGGACAAAACTGAGGACGAAATATAATATCGCTGTGAGTACCGTCGATGACTATAATAGCTACAAAATG
>JAQIXG010001105.1:0-24452 GCA_034700105.1 Oconnorella tubifera | reverse complement strand
ATACCTGAGAATCCACTGGGGCATATACATGTATAAAAACCGATTGCATTAATGCAAGTAGCGCCATGTTGACAAGGATTTGAACTGCATTCATTGATGTCTGAGTCGCATCGAATACCAGTATAACCATTTTGACATTGGCATTCAAACCTGCAATATGCAATATATAATACATTATCAAACGTTTAATAATTGCAAGTAAAATAAGTAACAAATAAGTTAAATACTATGAAGTAGTTACATAAAGAAAATAATAATTATAAAGTTATTCAAATCAGCAATTATAAAGCCACATAATTATAATATTATATAGTGACTCGTTGTACAATTTTATGAAATAATTCTTATAATCAAAATATACAATTAAAATTAATAAAAGTCCATAAATAAAGTTAAACTTTAGAAATATATTTTAACATGATCTTGTTACTACAAACTGCTATATAAATCAGAGTATTTTGAAATTATATTAGCATTGAAATCACGCTAACAAATTTAAATATATGTCAATAGCTGCATTTTAAATTGTACTAAGTTTACAATAACCTCATTGCATGTAAGCTTTACAAGCCTTATTCTTAGAAATTATCAAAATTCATTAACTAAATATCTTACTTATTAATTCCATCACTGCATGTTCCATGAATGCAAGGATTGCTGACGCATTCATTGATGTTCGATTGACAGACATAGTCATAATATCCTTGGGGACAATTACATTTGAAGCCATTAACTTGATCAACACACACCCCCCCGTGTTGACAGGGCTGTGATAGGCATTCATTGATATCTGTGTCACATCGAACTCCTTGAAATATAATGAAAAGAACAAAACAAAATTAGAATAGAACAAAATTAATATAAATCGAAGAAACACCTTTTTAATTGCAGTAAATTATATTTATTTCACAGAAAAAATATTATGAGATTTTTTTTCAATTATTTATAAACTGAATAATTATTTATATAAAGAAATTTCATCGTTTGGTTTATGTGCATGTTGCATAACGTCACATCAGCACAAAATCCCTTAACATGTAGTGATTCATAAAGTGACAGCCAAGAGATAAAAACATTTGAGTTGACTCTCACAGCGTACAATAATTTTACTTAAAAATGACACAGCACATGAGCATAAACTCTTATACAAATTTATATTTAAAAGTAACAATTGCATTATATGGTGCCAAGCCCAGCAACTTGACAAAAAGCATCCAACAGAAGATAATATCATATTAAGCATACTTATCCACATATTTGCTACAAATAGTAATATGCAAAGCATTGAAACTTATAAAATCATAATTTCAGAGATAAATTTATTAAATTTAAATGTTGCACATTTACTACTAATTTTATATTAAAATTTATAGCTTACCCGCGAATCCAGACTTGCATTTGCAAGTATAATATCCAATCAAATTGTTGCAAGTTGCGCCATTTAGACAAGGATTGCTACTGCATTCATTCGTGTCATATTCACACTGCTTACCTAGACATAAGTGTAAATAAAATCTTTTTGAAACAATTTACAATCAAATTTAATCAAATCAACAGTTTGCAAAAAATATCACAGTATGTGTTAAGTAAATAAATGATGATAATTCGTAACATTAGATTGCGATTATTCCTATATATTTAAACAAATATATAAAATTAGCACTGCAGACATATTTAAGCTAAAACTTCTTTTTACCGAAACTTATTTATATTTTAAGTTCATATCTTATTAAAAGTATCTAAAAAGATAATTACAATATTTTACTATCCGTTAAAATTTAGCTGCCAAATTACAAACAAGAACTTTACTGAATTAATTTTCTTATGTTAAATCAAATTTAATAATAAATTAAACTTAACATCACAATTTCACTCACAACTCTTAGTATAAAACAAATCTCAAACATACCGTATGTTCCCAGTGGACACTGACATAGAAAAGCATTAACAAGATCCTGACACGTTCCTCCATATCTGCAAGGACTACTTGCACACTCATCAATCTGTACATCGCACTGCGCACCACTGTACCCCGCTGTACAACTACACGTATAGTTGCCCAAGCCGTCCACACATGTACCAAAGTTACAATTGACTGAGACACAGTTGTCTATATTCGTTTCACAGTTGCTTCCAGTATAGCCTATAGAAAAAGATAAAAAAAAATAGTTTCTTGGTCTTTTGTGATATTTTATATGAAGTTCAGATATGATAACAAATACATCAAAGTACAGCTACATAAAGGTTGTAATTCATCATTGAAATTGACGACTCAAATTATGAACTTCTGAATTCATAGTTTAAAATTTAAGATTTGATAAAATAGCAATAGCAGAAAATGATGCAACTAAATACATTCAAAATACTTAAGACTTAAATACGAACATTTCAAATATATCTTTCACAGCACTCTACTTTAATGAGGAATATGAAACAAAAACACAAAGACGATTAAATAATTGTCTTCATAATGACTGGAATATAACATATAAAAACTAATTTACAGTAACAGATGACAAATTTCAGTGGATCTGTTTCACTAAAAATAATTTTAGCATCGATTCAAGTAAAAACTTAAACTGTGAAAGGCATAGGGTTATTACAGCTATATCATTGTACCATCACTTCATCAGTTATAATGATGACTTTGCACTAAAAAATATCTGTGCGATTTAAAATAATTTTAAGAAATTAGTGCAGATGTAAATAATCTATATACATGTAGGCTTCCGAACTTGCCATTAATTAGACAAGTAAATAATGGCTAATATTAAATTAATAATTGCAGCCAAATTTTCAAATTTTCAGACAAATTACCAATCCAATAAAATCAGACATTCAACCAGTAGGCATGCCATTCTATGATCATTATAATTTGATACAATACAGCCTCAGGATATATTTGCAAAAGTTTTCTGTGATGGCTGAAACACAAACGCTTCACAATACAAAATGATAGCACTGATATGCATGACTAAACTGTAATTATAATCAGATACGTTGCACTACATTAAACATTGATTTATTACAGTGAAAGAATATGTTTAGGCTATATCTATGGACTATAAATATAGTTCAACATACAATTAAGAAAAACTAAATATATATTAAATCTAAAATTACAAGTTTTTAAAGTCTTACCGTTTTGGCATTGGCAAGTATGGTTATCCAGTACATCAGTGCAAGTAGCACCATTCAAACATGGCTTATTATAACAACTATTTATGCTATATGCACACTGCACACCAGTATATCCTAACACAAATACATAGAAGATTCTAGATACACACAAAGATTAAGTTAAAGGATTGTAATAATAAAAATCTTAAGAAATGGTGCATTTATAAATATAATATTCAAATCAACTTAAACGGATTGCAATTAAAAATATAGCATTCATTACAAATTCATTGCATACATTGCAAATAAGTCAAATGTCATATTTGGATAAAATTCACAACATACTGATCAGTTTTAATACATTAAACCAAAATAATTATGAATACGAATACATGACATAAATCAATCAATTGAAATATTATAATCACTATTTTAAGTTTAATTAATAATTATTAATTTACCGGCAGAGCAATTGCACAAGTATACCCCTGGAGCATTGATACATGTTGCACCGTTTTTGCAAGGATTAGAGACACACTCATTTATATCTGTCTCACAGCGAATGCCTGTGAATCCTATAACATAAATGTACAAATAATACTGATTATACACAATATTAGTTATACAAATACGGGTACATTATGATAAACCAAAATAACTAATTCAATAAAAACTAAAACAAAGTATTAAAACTGTTATACTGTTATTAAAAGATTGATTAATTTAAAATAATCATCGTCTTTCTTATAGTATTGCAGTGTCGATGAATTTAAAACTAGTATCACTGAATATACATATTTATTTATTATTTTTATTAATTAGTGCTGTTTATTTTGCTATATTGTAAATACTGTCACATAATGGCAAATGTATATTATCTATTGATTTTCGATTCCAAAACATTAACTTGGAACTATATATAGCTTTTTATCTATATTTGCATTATATATTTAATTCATTTGTAATAAAAAGGTGTGAAATCCTAAAAACATAATTAGATTATTTGTAATTATCATAATCTGATTACGCTAACATGGTGATCTTCATTAATATATAAGGCAGCATAAATTACATTGTAGTTTGCATAGTAGAATTCATATTCTAGACTTAAACTTTCACATAAATATTGAGATCCTATAAAAAATATAAGACCTCCAACAATTCAATAATCAGGCAGATTGTCAATAGGCAATACAGATCAATAACGACATTATAATATCTAGTTCCACTGCTTATTAATCTGCGCTGACTGCCAATTTATGAAACAAAACTAATCATATAAAACTAAATGAATTTGCTCCTTTCCCACTGAAGCAATTATCAGACAAATTATCATTGAATAAATTGAAAGAGGCTTAAAATAATTGCAAGAAAATACAATCGACTGTCCTGGATAAATTATAACTGAAATAAATTATTAATATGCGAAAATTGAAACAAATGGTCTAATTGAATTAACATAGTAATTGAATGAATAGTTAATAATTGTTCTCCTAATATTTTTAATACAGATTCTAAAGTAATATAATGTTGCAGCTATTATTACACATTGCAGTCTTGTTTAAAATTGATAACTAACTGATTTCTTTTAATTTAATGATTTATTGCCGCATCATTAAATTAAATGTGTTACAAACTTCAAAATTACTTCAAAAGGTTAAATGTCAGAATATGCAATATAAATTTATTTCTAAATTTCTATAAGCATTCTTCAATTCTAAAATAAAACAGAAATTTCATCTCGACTATTAATCAACTTATAAATGCAAACTGGAATCTAACACAAACAGCAGAATTTTTTCTATTATATTAACATACAAAGATAAATAGATCCACGAAAAAGTAAATATAAAGCGAACAATAAATCGAAGACCACATTGGTTAACACTTATATGATTGGTAATAAGAGACACCACAATAAAATGCTTAGAAAACACCTGTCTTCTGTACTGAATGCATTGTTGGTATAATATTCACAGCATGAAAACGAGTGCGTGACAGTCGTGGCATTTTAGCATTTCTACGCACACCGTTTTATTACAGAAATGTTTAGTTCAAAAGGGCAGAAATATATCATCTGCAACATATACGCGCTTCACCCCTAAACTATCAAAATACATAAAATAAGTTAATAAATTATTAATAAACAATTATTTCAAGCTCGCTGTCAATTACCATGGTAGTTTTGCTTCTATATTGTCACATAACCCTAATTCTAAGGTACACTAACCCGTAAATTCTTACTCGGAAATACTTCATTAAATGAGCAAAAAGAAAAATTAACGGAATTTAACATGAAAAATGGTAATGTAATACTTGCAGAAATAAAATGTAAAAAAGACACAGGCCTATTAAAGGCTGTATATATTTTGTTAAATTCAATTATCTATTTATTATTGCAATATTATGTGAAAGTAAAACAATCATGTTAAAGACTATTATAATTATACGGTTGCAGTCAAGAATAGTCTTAATAATAATAATACATCTTTTCTTTATAATGTATTTGTAAACTATATTAAAAGCTAGCGAAATATTTCTCATATACTGAATAAAACTCCAATAAAAAGGTAGCTAATATTTCTCACAGATATTAAGATATGGTATAATAAGAAATGGATTTATAAAGACGCGTGGCATGTATGATCGCGTGGACAAGCGTGACGATACAGTCTGTGTGAAAATACCACATAAAATGAATCAAAAAAATTCACACTCATAACTGAACAAAAACACCATTTTAATTGTCGCAATCACCTGGATATAATAATAATGAACGGATATTGATAATGCTACAATTTTCCAACACACTAATGATAACGTGCTAAAGATTGAATGATAGAAATTTTGATCATTATAGTATTTGATTCACAGTGTAAAAATATAATTTTTTTATACATTCTTAAGTTTTTTATATCAACATTGAAATCTCTAGGCCTATATATATGTATATAATATATAAATATAAATATTTATTTATACTATATATATATTATATTATATATATATTTACTTTATCTAAATATATTTAAATATACTTTATCTTTATATACTTTATCTAAATGAACTATACAATCAATTATTGACAATAAAAATAAAATGTAATGAATTCTGTAATGGCAGAAATATACAATAAAAAGCCCTTGGGCAAAATTCTCTTGCATATATCATATATACATAAAATCTTTTCCCTGAATCAAAATGAATTGACTCTGATTAAACCAAACTGGTCTCAACTGACTACATGACGAAAGGACTTATTCACTAATAACACACATAATATTCTCTATAAATCACTTTTTAGGTAAATAACAAAACAAAAAATAATAACAAAATAAATCAAATGATACAAACCTTCCATACAGATGCATTCAAACATCCCGACTTTATCAATACAACTGCCTGAGTTGAGACAAGGAGATGACGCGCATTCGTTTCTCTTCTGTTCACAGCGCAGTCCAGTGAATCCAGTGACGCAGTCGCATCTGAAGGACCCCGGGGTGTTCACGCAGCTACCACCTTGCTCGCACGGAGAAACTGAACCTATAGGTGACGTCACGATAGTATTAGTGATGACGTCACGATAGTATTAATATTCGGAATATTAAGGTACGATTTTTAATACGAATTTCAAGTAAGCCGTATTAAAGAGTCTTCAATTGTTTCAAATAACAGATAATAAGGTAAGTTGTAAATAAAAAAATCATTGAAAAAAAAGTCATTTGCTGTCTGCAAGCGAATCAAAATCCTACAAATGAGAATCTTATTGTAGATATAACTTGAGAAGCAATAATTGCCAAAAAGGCTTAAGGTTATTTATGACAATTCATGACAGAATATTGGCAATACAATTGACATCATCAAACTGTAACTTATAATTACTGATTCAATTTCTTCCCTCAAATATTTAATTTACTTCCTTTACTAAAACCGATTATATATCTTAACATTATATCAATAAATTATATCAAATAAATGTACTCTACCAATTAATAAAAACAAATTGATTAATTATTTACTGTAAAATGTATTACCTTCATAGTAAATTCTATCATGTGATACTTTTACATGATAGAGATTAATTTACCGCTTTGTAAATATTAATATAATATCTTTGTATTAATATTTACAATTCATACAACATAACAGTAAATGATGTAGTGATTTTTAGTTAGCAGCTTCTACTAACTTTGCTGGCATTCATCGATGTCCTGGGTGCAGTCAGTCCCATTCCACCCAGGTGGACACGAGCACCTGTAGGTGCTGTCTACGGGTGAGGTGTCACAATAAGCACCTGCCCTGCAAGGTTTACTGACACAGGCGTCATTCAGCTGACACCGCATTCCTGTGACATATTGAATAACATGACATAAAATATAAATGTTAATAAATACTGTGTAATATGATACTGTACAATTTGATTTGATAATACAGACTGTTTTTATACAAATGTTACAGATGATATAAACGACTGACTGACTTTCATATCGCTATATAGAATTTCACTGAGAGTGTATAAGAATCCAAACTTTACACTTCCAAAATAGGAAATTTACTGAAATAGCAACCTAATGTTACAAGTATAAATTATAATGATCCTTCAGTTATTCATGGATCATTTTGATGATACAGAGATACTAAATTCTTGTTCTATGAAAACAATTTCTCTCCCAAAAACATTCAATATTAGTATAAATATCAATATCCCCTTTTACAGAGCAAAATCTGTTTGAGAAAAATCAAAGTAATTACTTTTGAGTTTTAACTAAAAAACAATATTTTTATATATAACCACAAATTATTAAATCAAGCACATGTAAATGACCAAAAGACAACAATATATGATACGCTCATGATTATTTATCTCAGCTTAGATTATCAACTGATATCACTCGGAGATTTCACCACACTAACTAACTGCCAACTTTTCTTTCAAAAACAAACTTCCACACATCTAACTGAGATCTCCTTAGTTTAGAAAAACAATTATTTCACAGCAGTCAGCAGAAGTGGAGGGCAAGTGACGCGATACAGTAATGAGAGCTTCATGAGAGCAAGTCATATGAAACAGTAACAGAATACAGTCAGTGTGCACAGTATAAATCATGAAAACAACAGAAAAATAAAGGTATGGTTTCGAATTTCATCTGTGGTTTTGAATCAATAGTCTTGGTTGAATTAATATTAAAAGCTACACATAGTGACCAATTTTGAAGGTAAAAAAGGTTTAATAAACTATTAAATATACTTAACAGTGCATCTTAAAAATATAACTCCCCGAATAAACGATATAAATAAAATAGCAGTAAATTAATATAATTAATTTAAATTCTACAGTAAATAAGACTAATGTACCAGTTTTTCCAAAAGGACATCTACATAAATAAGATCCAACTAGATCTTGACAAGTTCCTCCATACAAACAAGGATTGCCACTACAGTCATCTATATTAACACCACAGTTGACATCAGTGAAACCATTAATGCAGACACACTGATACCCTCCCTTGGTGTTTATACAAGTACCGGAGTGCAAACACGGACTGGATGTACATTCGTCTACATCTACAGAGCAGTAGCGACCTGTAGAAATGAAATTGAATCATTAATAGATATATAGAGAATATTAATAGATGATATACAGAAATAAAAGGCTTAGTTGAAAACGCTAAGGTAAATCAGTGCAAAGATATAATAATTAAATGATAATTTGATACAAATCATTCAATTTATTGTAAAAAAGATGATTAAAAACTAGAAGTGATGGCAGAGTACATTATGATAAACATCTTTTCAAACATGTCAGTATATAATAAACAATACAGACTGCGTTTAAACAAATACAAAAATTGACTCTAAATTACTTTTTATAACATAATTCATATTATAAATAAATATAATTGCGCAATATGCCGACACTTAATTTGAAATAATTAAATAATTTGAGTACAAAAGGAACGGGTCACAATTCATTCTCTCAAGTATGATATCAGAGACAACAGCCTGCAGGCCTCAACAAACTTTAGCCCTCAGGCCCGCCTGCTGTGAATGCCTAATTGACCCCGAGTTGACCTCCCGCATCTCCCATCCCTCCCCCTCTACATTTTATCCCTCCCTTACTCTCTTTAACTACACCCCGCCCCTGATTCCCCTCCCCATTATTTCAGCGTGCACGAAACCTGGCGGCCAGATCTAGTACCAACTGCTCTAACTCATTTTGCAATACATTATCTAGTCAATAAATTTTTTAGCTGTAAAAAACTGATTGAAATCAGGACGCAAACAATTCGGACAGAAGTTAAAGACTGCAATTATTATTAGAATGCAGGAAATAAAGAAAGATCTCCGATTAGGAAAATGATACAGGAAACAAAGATAGTGCAATTATCAGCTTAATAAAAGACTTAAATAAGGATATAGGGCCTACACTAGAATACAAAATTAACTTTTTTTTGAGATCAAGGTACTAAATCTAGCGAAAAAAAACTACTTTGAATCATAATAAAAAGTTAGGACATTTGTTGAAAACTAAAGTACAATCTATGCGACTGTACGTTTTAGTAACTAATCATTCGATACAACTTATATTTATTTATTTATTTATTTGTTTACAATCAAATAAGTATAAGTTGTTTAAACTAAAACTAAACAAAATCAAGCTTGCAACAACTGCAACACATTAATAGAATTAAACCACTATATACTTTTATAGACTTACATGATTACACATTTTTAATTGTTATCATTATCAGCTAAAAGGTAAAACTTATTTGTTTTATCCCCAAATTACATAATGGAATTTATCCCACACTCCTTCCCACTTCTTGGCAAATTAAAAATTTAAAAACAAACATAAAATGATATTTCCTATATATATTCGTGACTGGAATCTAAAAATCAGGATGATGCCGAGATTGTAGAATTGCCAACGTACCGGTCCATCCCGTTGCACACTGACAGTCGTAACGTTGTACTTTATCCAAACACGTTGCGCCATTTGTACAAGCATTTCCAACACAGTCGTCTATATTAACTTCACAATATATGCCAGTAAAACCTGAAATATAAAAAAAGGATGTAAAGAAACGGTTATTCAAAATAGGTGTGAATTGATCAGAATAGACATGTAAAACGATGATGCTCTTCTTATTATTCTAACATTTCGCTTTAAAAAAAGGTAGCTCCATAAATTTAATTTAATGAATAACAAATCTAGCAGCTCTGTACACTTAATTTAAGCACTAGCTCTAGAATTATTAAACAAAAAGTTAGAATTATAATTCAATGAATATATAAATGTAATTCCATAATACTAATAGTTTATTCGGATAAAGGCAAGCCAGAAATAAATTCTAATATCATTTGTTTCTAATAACTAATTCAGCTGTTACCAAGACACTTATCAGAATCTATATTTACAAAAAGCATCAAAATCTTTCTTTCTTAAAATTGATTAATTAAAGCAGTCATATTTTAACATCTAAAATAACTTTACTATCAAGTTACATTGATGCTATACAAAGGTGTTCTCCTCTCAGGAAACGAATCAGTCAAAACTGATTCCAACAGAACTGTCAGAAACTGACATCTACCATCCGACGATGATAACAGACCATAAAAATGTGTTCGCATTAAGAAAACATAACAAAAAGGGTAAAGTTGACTTCCTTTGGCACTTAAAAAGGTCTTAAAGAAAATGATCCCGGTTATCTTATGTCAACGATTGCGAGTTGGTTTCAACAACATCAAGAATTATGGCTTTTAAAGTCAACCGAGAAGTGAGGTCAAAAAGGCTTTTCCTTATCAGATCTGACTTTAGTGTTTTTAAGAGCACGGAAATAGTATTAGGGGCCTACTTTTGCAGCAGTGATAAAACTTTTTGTGTTATAATATTATGCGTTCATGTTCGATTAAACTTCATTTATATTAAAGAATAAAACCATTGAATAAATGTTGTTACTGAAATTTATAAAAAGGTTAGCTAAAAAACACAAATGCATTGTGCCAGTATTGCAAAAAACGGCGTTTTAAAAACTGGTATATTTATTATATTTAATATATAAAAATATTTTAGGTATTAAAGTAAATTAACATAAAATGCACGAATCTAGCATTAAATCCGACTCGGAATAAAAAAATTCAAGTCACATTAAAATCGAAGATCAAAGTTGCTTGTCATGAGAATAAATGCTTGATTTTAAGTATTTATAATTAACTTAAAGTCATCTGAAATTTTAACCCCTGGATGATGGCATTTCTTCAAAGTATAGTTTATATTTTATGACAGTAAATGACTGTCATCTGCTGTAAAGTTTTAATTTGTTAACATTAAGTGTAAACTTAAAGACATTAAAATAACCAGAGAGCTCTGTTTAGAAAAACAAACACCATTTTATCACTGATCCTATAAACTATATCTACGAATCAAACTTAAATTGTAAGTAGTTAGATTTTCTACGCAAATTTAATCATTAAGTTAGTGCGTAAAGTGCATATTAATTATAAAAATATATTAATTATAAAAATATATTAATTAAGTTAAGTTAACTTAATTAACTTAGTTGCATACAATAATAATTGCATAATTATTTTTAATCATGCAATTATCAATTATACAATTAGTTTTAAACTATTATTCATTTAATAACCCTAACTAAACCTAAACTTAACCCTAATCCTAAACTAACCCTAGCTTTAATCCTAACCCGCATACTAACTCAAATCCAAACCCTGAGAATAGATAGTCGTGGCCGTTTTGATGGATCTCGCTTTCTCATATTAATTTCATTACGATTCTCTAATTAGTTTAACAGCTAATTAGCTAATTCAATAATTCATAACTAGATTAAGTTCTTAATTAAATTTAACGAGTTATGTTTCTAATTGACAGTTTATTACAACGTTGAAATAACGCGATTATTAAGTTATACACAGAGTCATTAAATATGACTGAAATTAAGCTGAAATTAAATATGATTGATTTGCAATTTTACATTAGCATAGTTGGGAAAAAGCTATTAATATACAAACGTAGATAATAGGAGCCAATATCTCAATGCATAGAAAATTTAATCTCTAATAATATGAGAAGTAAAATCTGAATCATTATTTTAAAAATAATTTCATATTTTGCTTATGTTTTATTCAAACAAAAAAAATAAAAGGCAACGTATAAACTTTTTCATTTAATTGAGTGAAGAGCGAAATCATTCAAATCAGAAAATATTAATTAAGTACAGTCATTCCAAAAGGAAATAATATTTGGAAAGGTTATATAAACTCATTTTAAACACATATTTTTTATTCATATAATTCCACTATAGCTCTTAAATTATTCAATCTGATATAACATTGTCACAAACGAGAGTTTTATATTATACAAGCTTTTAATGTCACTGTATTTCCAACGTGTAATTAAAAACAAATTATTAACAGATCCCAATCCCCTAAATTGAAACCAAACTATGGGCGTCACTATTAACATCGCTTGCAAGTTATTAAAATTAGTAGGTTTGCTAAATACGCTTAATAATTTCACTAAATTATACCACTATGTTGATCAATTTGTTGTTTTAATTCAGTTTTGTCCATCCACATGCTGGTCATCAGTTTAATTAAAAACAATGATAAAACGCTAATTGGTTCATTATTAACGCTTCACTTCAGTTAATGGTAATGAGTGAATTAATTAAAGATCAATCGAAACAATTAGAATGAAGTGATAATGAGCTTCACAAGCTGCTGGCTATTTTAGATAATTCAATGAAGGTCTCTAGCGTGAATAATTTCGTATTCACTGGCAAATACAAACTGTTTTGTGACCGCGCTTCCCCCCTTCACTCAATAATTAAAATTTCTAACCCCCCCCCCCCCCCTCCCCCTCGCCACCCAATAAGTCACACATAGGTGATTTATTATAAACCGCTTTA
This sequence comes from Oconnorella tubifera, assembly GCA_034700105.1. Taxonomy (NCBI): domain Eukaryota; kingdom Metazoa; phylum Annelida; class Clitellata; order Enchytraeida; family Enchytraeidae; genus Oconnorella; species Oconnorella tubifera. The sequence goes on along the minus strand of JAQIXG010001105.1, from coordinate 11,403 downwards.
ACGTTCTTTAACGTTCGTTTTTATCATGGTTTACAAAACGATAACATCAAAAGTCAAACATTTTTCAACACAATTTGTTATCTAAATGCCTCCATTAGTTTTAACAACACACACCCTTTTTAGCAACACGAGCAGTCCTATATTACGCTATCTTGTTGTAACGACCAGCGTGTTATTATCAACTGAATCCAGCGAGAAATAAAACGGTGTGAACATTACAATATACCCTGGCAAAGATCAAAGAATCAATAGCTGTTAACCCCAGCGGGATTTGAACCCGGGACCACTCTCGCTGCGTCATTTCAAAGGAACTACTGCGCAATTCATCCCCAATAAAACTGAGTTATCAATTACTACCTCGTCAGCTGGCTCGAGTCAAAGGGTGATAAAGATTGGATTACAAAAATCTGAATTTCCACTAGACGCGATGGGTCATTTCAATCAAGGCCTTGCATATAATACGGAGATCAATCACAAGATATAGTATTTCAATTCGCTTGAATTCAATTCAAAGCTGCTGAAAATTAAACCTACTGATACTCATCAAATGTATGATGTATTTTGTAGTTGAATCTAAAAGTGATATTTCCTGTAATGGAATTTCTGTAATTGAAACACGATTTCTGAGATATAAGGATGGACAAAAGTCTGCTGATTTTTGCCGTTTTTAATTTGAATTTAAATTGTAGCTACTTTCAAAATTCACAATACAGAAGCAAATCAAGAATTTGTAAATACACAATATATTAATAAAAGAAAATTGAAAAATAAAATAATTTACTCCGTTATGTGTTTATGCGTTATGTGTTTACAATTTATATACCTAATGTATTTGTTAATGCAAGATACAATACACAAACAGTATTTGTTAATGCAGGATACAATACAATACACATAACATAATTTTTTATTCATATTATTTACAACAAGTTAAGAAATCAAATCAAAGTGCACCCATGATAGAACCTATATAGTTCAGTTAAATCGCATGACTTTACATGTTAAATAATTCAACACTTTGCAGCTACTTTGTCAAATGCAGTCAGACAAAATTTACAGCACTCAATATGTGCATATAGATTAGAAACAAACAACATTATGTTCAAATAAGATGATTAATTATAGTGGTCGTCTGCCGAGACGTTACTAAGTTTAAAATATTACATAAAACAATCGAACTATTATGTCTGATACAATTTTTGATCATTATGTCTGATATAACTTTGTCTGAATATGATTATTTGATTAAATCTTTGCAGAAATACTGAAAAAAACATGCCTAGAATAATAAATTATAACAAAGTATAGGCTAAAAACAATGAAACTGAATACAAAATATAGAACAGTCATTTCAATGCAAATTTTACCTACACTTTGGCTGTTTTATCGTTTTTTTATTTCATCCTACTATGATATATGTAAACTGTATAGATTTATATCGAAATATTGTAATTTCTTTATCTTACTGCAGATGTTGACTTGTGCATAGTGAATTAATTACAATTATCACCCTCACTACTTTCAGTACTAAGCAATTATAAACTATATTTATTAAATAATTTTATTGAATAAAATACATAAAAAATTAAAGATACCTATAGGGCAGTGACAAGTAAAGTTGACTTGTACCGCGCTGGTAACTTGACACGTGGCTCCGTTACTGCATCGATTCATCGACGAGAGACAAGGATTTGAACTCTCACAGTAGTCACCAATGTATGCATCACCACATCTATGCACAAGCAAAAAATTAATTGTTTATAATTTAAGATAAGTTAAGTTTAAAGTCAGGATTACCGTTTGAAAACATAGTTGTTCATTTAAGTATCTTACTAAAGGGTGCAGCAAGTGTATAGTCTAGATTATCGTTTCAGAACATTGTTGTTGGTTTAAATACTTTACTAAAGGTGCAGCATAAAACTCATAAAATAGACAGCATAGTAACTTATTTCTTCTCTCATAGATGTTCTTCAGTAATTGAGTTACGAAATGTCAACTATTTTGAGCAGCCGTCATAATGAAAATACCATATACACATAATATAGAATGAACACATTTTACAATATAGATTATATAACGACACCATTTTTTACAAGTCTCTTTAATCCATAAATACAGTTAATATTAAATCCTAGTAGATTTGAGACTTTAACAAGCTCAGATTTGACAATTAGATTTAAAAAATTGCCGATGATGATTTGCAATATCTATAGTCATCAAGCTAAAATAGAGATAATAAGAAGCAGTCTCTGCAGATGACAACCAAATGAAAAGTTGTCTACTGTTCATTCAGCGTGTCTCTCTGTCAAATATCATAGTTTTTTAAGTTCACACAGTGCACGCAATAAGTCATCAAATAGCTCAAATGTTTATTTTATTTAATGTAAACAAAAGATTGCCAGCTATATATGATAAGCTTACTGTTGATCTACATGCAAATAATATTATTATTGAAAAAATGCTTTGGAACGTCCACTGCTAGCAAGTCACGTATAATCACAGAGTAAATAAAGTCAGTTATAACAAGGCCTCAGAATCAATTTAATAATATTATGTCAATAGTAATAGGGGTATAATTATTAGTAAATACCATTAAGTCTTGTACTCTTGGATTAAAAACTAATTTTCGGGACACACCTTAATAAAATGATGGACGATGCCTATATTATAGCAGCTTTAGTAGCGGGCTTTACTGGGTTTCGTGATAAAGCAAGCATGATTTTATAATAAATTTATTATATTATTATCATTAAAAAATAAGTTTTTCAAGACATATGACTGATTCAAAATGTATAGATATGTACGGATTCTCCTCATATGTACCGATTCCTTTTGCTAATCCGACAAAGCCTTATGTTTTAGACTTTAGTAGCACAACATTACAATAAGAAGATGACGATATATGGTCAAATGAAATAGCTGTTATAAGTTATAACCGTGCGCCTTTTACCATGTTTTACGCATTTTAACCAGAAACTAAACTAAAATTACACGTTTAATTAAACAGGATCTTTCTAGAAACAGTTACCATCGTCCAAAATTATATATTTCTATATATACAGAAAGTGCTTAACGTGTGCAAGGGATAACTGTAGAGATATAGAAGAATGAAAATAATAAAAGTTATTATCTTACAATGTTAAATAGGATGTTATAAATAGGATGCTATACATTCTTCTAACATCTTAAGTTATGTTATAAATAGTAACATTCAGACACAAGAATTATTTTTAACATTCCATAAACTAATTACTTTTTACACTCTCTACGATTACAGTTACTTCTACTCTTTTTATTACCACTCTTTACTGTCAATCTCTTTCTCCCCCCGAGTCAAAAGCCATCGTCCGGAAACGAGCGGAAAACTCTCTTCTCTTCAAAGATCATGAGAATTGACCTAAACGTTTCCCCGAACGTTTCCCGACCAAGCCCGCCACTGGTTCAACCAAGCCTCGTTCCCAGGAAATTCACAGAATATCGGCTCCTTTATCAACGCCCACTTAAACCGTCAAATCAATTCCAGCCTGTAGTATAATACTGCAAGGATATCGCACAAGCAGACAAGGTACGAAAGCGAAGAATGATCGGTTCATATTGCATGTTACTATCGCTAATATAACTGTAAACACAGAGTTGTAAAATGAATTATGAATGAATGGCAGTAAACTGGGAAATAAGATCAGTCGGTATGATCAAGGAATATCAATGATGTGTTGGATAAAAACATAATAATGAGAACAGCCTATACGATTTAACGGTGAATCCGAGTTAGCAGCAAGATAATACCAATACAATGTATAAAGTATGTTTCATACATTTCTTGATATATAAATAAAGGTGTCGCATTAATTTTAAAACGTAATAACTAACAAAGTACTGGTAGTTTTTAGAGAAGATTTTATGGTATTATAATTTGATGAAGATGGAATGAAATGCTGGAATAGGTTGATTTCAAAATAGAACGTTAATTCAATTATTTTAATCAATGCGTTTTATATGATTTTTTTAATAACTTTTTTAATTTTTTACTACAATTTTCTATTCAATAGTAAAAACGAGATTTTAATAGCAATATACGTCTTACAATTAATTTTCACTTTATTTTCTAAAAATACACATTACAATAAAATAACCATTGAAAAATCCACACTCGTGTTTACACACCAAGTAACAATATAAATACTACCTCGAACACAACAAAACAACTTGAAACTTCTACAAATAGAACATTTGAAACGCTATAAACTTAAAAAACCCAACTTTTGAACACTGACATTTGATTTCAATATTAAAACTTTATTACGAAATAAAAAACATCATCTCTTGCGAGTCGTGTGAATCACAGTGAATGTAAGTCGTGTGAATCGTATTCATAGTTATGTACTCAACAAAAGTTACAAAAGAAGCCGTTGCATGGATTCACTGAACCCTAAACACTTGGTAAGTTACTAGCAAGTCTATGAGCACACTTCATAAAACATACCACAAATATGACACAAGGCTTCCCCTCGCATTCATACATCGATACATACTTCTACACATAAATATGTTATTAAACTCAAACGCGCGCAATATATTTGAAATATCAACGTGACAAGTTCCCACGACAAGTTAAGTGATCTTAGTAATTGTACGACACTAGATAGATGATAATGTAATAAATATTAAATGGTAATGTGTAAAAAATTGTGGACCAATTTGTACACATCAAGTAAGAGTATTTTAAAAACAATTCCAGAAATAAAGGAGTAAATATTATACACTAATTGCATTGCATTAACAATTGAAGAGATTTAAATAGATTACTTATAAGATAAACTTATGCTTTTATAGATTATGCCCCTGCTCAGAAAGAATTTTTTGCAAAGTAAAATTTTGTTGCCATTTACAAATTTTTTTTATTTAAGTTCATATTCACAAACATGATTTAAGTCCCAAATGACCAAAAATCTAATCTATTTTAGCTACGCCAATGTAATTTAAGTTAAAAATAAATACTAAATAACTGACAAAGCGTGTTGATATTAGTCAAAACGAAAATATATACGATTGATTAAATTAAAGAATTTAAATACTTACAAGCAATAGGACGTCCCATTTGTGAAAGTTTTACATTGCGTACCATGCATGCAAGGATTCGGATTACATGAAGATACGGCTACATTAAAAAACAAATAGCAAAATAATTTTATTGATGTTATAACTTATAATATTAATTACAGACTAAATTATCTATTACACATATTAACTAAAATAACGATTTAAAAAGATTTTATCAAATAAGCAATAATAAACTCTGAAAAATATACGATTTAAAAGCATTATATCAAATATAACTATTCTTAATACTACACACCTTTATTTTACAGCTACGTTTTATTTAAATACTTTGAAATAGCAATTGATGTAACCGCTGTACTAGCCATTTCTCTCTAAATAATACACGTTATTACATTTTAATGTTGCCTAAACTTTGCATTATTTTATCCCTATATGCAATGCAAAAGTTATGTTTTTAAGTTATTTTACTCCGCTTTGATTACTGTGTATAATTATTTCATAAAAGTTTGATTTTATCATTAAGACTCTTCCCTAGAAAGGTTCTTCTACCCTAGTTCTTGTATTGTAAACTGTTAAAAGTTATTACTAACAAATTGATTGGTGTCAAAAATAAATAAAAATAACTCAATTTATGGCTGTTTTTTCCACGCAGAAAGAAGCAAAACTGATAGAAATAATATTCCCGAATGTAAAGCAACAAGTTTATTTTCTTTCTGTCCAGACATGAGATTGTTTTCAAAATGTCACTACTTGAAGAATTGCAAACTTGTTCTTATATTTCATGAAACATCAGATTGTAAAGTATTCTAAGGAAAGTATGGTAATAGGACAATTGACCCCCAGAACAATTAGCCCCAAATTTTCACTTTTTTATTAAGGCACTTTGAGGATTGAACACAGAAGATTTACTTGAATTAAAAAATTATGTTGGATAAAAAAAAACATAACAAAATCGCTGTATATTCCGTCATTGCGTGTCAAAAATGTTGCAATGACGATTCTTGATCATTTTAGTAATAGATTGAATGTAAATTATGGCTTAATTACACAATTGACATGTAATACTATGTATATATTTTATTCCATGAGCCATGTTCTATATTAAATTACGTAACGTAATAAATAACGTTTCAGAGGTACTTGCGTTTTATGAAAAAGAATACTAAGTAATTTTAATTTGCATTAAAAAGTAACTCTTTTTTCACAGCGAACTCTAATTTAGTATTAACCTCCCCCCCCCCTCCCCGCAGCTAGATACAGTCTCACACTTGGTAATAACACATAAAAAATATACAATTCTACAGAGCTAATAAAAGGATGGGGTTAAATGTCCGAGAGGGTCAATAGTCCGGTGACTGACAGTTGAAATGATTCCTGTAATTGAGTGGACTACAGATGATGATAATAAGAAATAAGTGTGATGATAGAGATACTAAGACTATATCTATATCAACCATAAGAAACTAATGATACTTGTTATGTTGATATTATAGACTAGAAAACACAGTTCAAGGAATAAAACAATTTTGTGATATTTAAATAAATATATATAATTGCTCTTAATATAGAAATAGACATGATCAAAGATGTTACATATTATTTATATGTCTTTATTCTTGTCTATATACATATATACTTTCGGTAGAATTAGGAAGTAATGTTGATTATTCAATTTTTATATTATTTGTAATCATTTCAAAGCATTTTTTTATATTAATATTTAGTCATAATAATAAGTTAATTATTACTTATTTATCATTTATTTAGCTTAAGAACTGCAAGACCAAATGGCAGCACTAGGATAAGACGAAAATAAATTACTAACAAAAGTTTTGAATATTTCTTATAAAGCTGTAAAAAAAACACACAATGTAATGTTTTCATGAACAGCAATTATTCAATTTTAAAGCTTGTAAAGTACCTTCAAACTAAATTGATTGAACACCATAATAAACCTGCCTTGCTGATCTATAAAGTGTTCATCATTTATTGATTGATGACAAATCTGTATCGTTATGATATCAGCATTGTATGCTTAATGAATCAGAAAAATTCAATATTCAAATATCTTTTTGCACCTTTTGATAAATCAAATTGATTTTTGAACTTGGCACGAAATATAAGTGATAACTTTTGCAGACCAATAAAGAAGCATAATTGATAGAAAGTATTCATAGAGAAATAACTTCTAAAAAGAATCAATCATATTTTAGTAGCCTTCACGAATAACAAGTCTGTATAAAATGTAATAAAATGTATATTAATTATCAGGCATTATTTCAATATCTTGCTATATAATATTATAATATACATATGTTCGTACAATTGAGCAAATATCTCAGAATTTTTCGTTTTCTGTATATGTGTTGAACACATGTTGTTAGGTTAATGTATCAGACATTGACTGTTATTTAATGGTGTGAAGTTGAACAAGATATCAACCATCAACACATAAATCTATATCACTGCATGATAAAGAGACTTTAACTCTTATACTTTTTGGCATAAATCCTTGAGAAGAAATTATACCTTTTTATACATTTACTAGTAAATTTATTGATATTCACCCTTTCTATCACCCTTCCCTCCTCCCCCTCCCTCTCTCTCTCTCTCTCTCTCTCTCTCTATCTCTCTCTCTAACCCTCTCTCTTTGTGATTGTCTTTCTCATAATTGCATATTTTTTCCATATTTTAAATGTGAACACATACATGTAATATTTAAATCCATTCAAGACCTCTATCATTTTCTATTCAGTCACATAACCCAACATAGAAATGACAAAATAAACTCAACTTAATGGAAACCAGCCTCGTTGAACCAGGCTCAACTATAAACGAGAATTGACCCCGCGACCTTAAACGAATTAATAGCCCAGTCAACCGGAGGCAGCTGCTTTGTTGACACATAACAGACCTAAATGGCTGGCAGCCATGCAAAAACTTTAGCAGAAATACCAACATTGAAAAGGGACGCAGGGGAAGAGGCCGCCAGACTCAATTTTTCTATAGCTTTGCTATTTTAAGAAAAAGATATATAAATGATAACGATATCCTCCTCCTCTCATTCATGAAAAATCAGCATTCAAAACAACGGAATTCAAAACTAGTATTGATATATTTCAACGATAAAATTAATACAGCATTCAAAATCTAAATATCACCATAATAGTGTCAAACTCTGTCAAATAAATTTTGTCAAAACCAGACAAATTTAGTAAACCTAAAATGAACGTAACATAGAAACAGTGCATTCAGTTGAACTCACCTTCAGTTTGCAAACAGATGGCGCCAAGTAAAAGGCCGACAGCCCATAGACAGCTTAGTAATGTCATAGTAGAAGTAGAAGGCATATGTTACAACTTGCCAAGTATTTCAGTAATCCCTGAGAATACAGCTCTCATCTAGGGTTATGACATTAATTCTAATTTATTTAAATCCATGGATTAACATGTATGATTCAGTGAGTTGACTGAAAGAATTAGTTCGCCAGTAACAATACAACTATAATAATTATGTAAAATGCATTATGTTATCATTTCTCTAAAAGTAAAAATTTCTGTATAAAATGTAAATATTTGTAGTCGAAAAATGTAATTAATAGATCTGATTCTAACATAAATGCAATAAGAGTAGGCCTAAAAATAATTCTTATTCGCTATCTCTTTTAGGCCTGGGTAAAGTTAACATATAACCTCCTCCCCCACCACCGCCCCTCATATAATCTAATACAACAATTCCGATTACTCTATCATCTATTCTAGATAAACTGAGACACCTTTTGAAACTAGTCAGTATAACTATTTATTCAACGTGGAATACAAACTCAATATTTATAAACCTTTAAGGTCACTTTTAAACGAAATTAAAACGCAAAAGCAAACTGAAATAAATCATATTTAAATCACTTGATCTTATATTTTATTCTCTATTTAACCCTAACATTATACATCTTGTACAACCAGCAACTGAAGAATTTACTCATTTAATCATATCCGTCTGTCGCTTAAACTACAGCGCTCGATATTTGGCAAAACTTTTCACTAAATCGTCCTCTGCTGGCTAGTAACTAGTCTGATGCCTACTCTTTTCTATCTAATAAATAATTGCGCGCAGCTTTTCATGCGCGCTGTTGACAGGCTATCAGACACTTTCACACGGTCCCCCCCGCCGCCAGAGCATCGCGCAGCGGTGGGGCCTCACTGCTGTGATGCGATACATAAACGCCGCGGCAAGCAGCTGCGGTATCCAATAGCGCATAGTCTATAGGAATGCAGCCAATAGGATCGCGAATGATTGCAGTTAAAGGAGATTTACGTGTTTTGATTGGTTAGGAAGTACTTGGTAGAAATGTCGACGCTGAAATGATGTTTGGAATTCAGCTGGGTACATCATGACTAGAAGTTGCTAACGACATATAAAACTATGTAAGGGGAGGGGGGGGGGGAGGTGGAGGATTTGACTTTGGCAGTAAGGGGAGGAAGTAGTCAGATAAGTTAAATGTTCGTTTTTTAGCTGCATTGCACAAACATACATATTGTTTTAATTTAAATCTAAAGAATTTTAAATGTTATCTAAAGCGGCATTGATTTCAGTATTAAGTAGGATAAGCAAATATCTCAAATTATATGAGGGTCTGATATATTTTTTGCAAAATAATTATTGACCAAAGTGGCGCTTTATCACCGCGTCTCTTTGCAATTTATGGTGATGATAGTATTAACGATTATCTAATATTGGATGTAGAATTACTGATATTTTTCTGACTTTTATTGCAACAGGTCTTGAATAGATGATTAATGTTTTCTGATGTTGTGTTGCGCTCTTTCTTTTACAGCTTCAAAATTAGATATCAAATTCGCAAATTATGATTTCTTTAAAAACTAGGCAAAACCAATTAATATTGTATCATTTAATTTCAAAAATGTAGTTTAATTAGATTTGCAAATCGACATTAATAAATTATTGTGGATTTATATGATCCACGGTGGAATTGGAAAATGAAAAAAAAAGTCTAAACTGATTTCTTGGTATCCGGCTGGAGTCTGCTCAACGTTTTAATTTTTAAGTCAATTGAAATAAATGTAGCAAAAATTATATTCGGTTTTACATTTTGCATATAGGACGCCAAGATATGTCATAATAGGTTGTATTAAGAATGTACGAGATGTAGCTCATCTATTAAACTCAATGTATCTAATTGATGCATAATCATTATTTTTAGTCTTATATTTAGATAATTGTCCCAGTCTGTTAATTGCCTGGCTGTGCCCCAAAAAGACGCTAACTGTTTTTGTTGATGGTCAATATTGACTATAAAAAACTTACAAACGCTTTGTCGTCTTAATTTTCAGTTAAAAGTTTTAATTTTTATCTTAATTTTTCAGTGAAGTTTCGCTTTTAATTATAAATCGACGCATTGCATTATAATGGCGACTCTTGTTTCAATAGGTGAGAAGTTATTTTAATATATTTAAAGTTAAATTTAAACTGCTGCTCATTCAGACCAGACCCGGAATTAGCTCGTTCAAGGCCCTAGGCCACGACAAATAATACCGGGCCTCTCTCAGGCCCCACGACCTGTCCCCTCCGAGTCCCATAGTCGTAAGACAATAAATATAAACAAATTATATTTAAAAAATAAAAATATATGTAATGTAATGTATATCTTAATCGACAGATTTAATAATATGAAAACTGTGATCTCTATTTGAAGTAAGTTAAAATATAACTTTAAAAGTGAATGTTGCTTGTAATAAGACATTGTATTTTATAGACATAATATTACGATGTTATAATATACACTCATTCATATTACAGTCTTTTGCGAATTTTAATTTCACTAAATTCGTTAATAATTCTATCGTACTTTATGTCTTCTTGTTTGTTTAATGTATATTAAAACTGCTCAAATGATAAACTGCTCAATTTTTGTTGAACTAGAGAACTTCTCAAATAGTTTTTTTACCCTAAAAGGGTAAAAAAACTATCAAATAGTTTTAAAGCTGAAAATGAACGTTTGCCACTTGCGTTGCTCATTGGTAAAATAAGGAATAGCGCGTCAATGACCTCTGTAGCGGGTGAATGACCTCTGTAGCGGGTGAATGACCTCTATAGCGGGCCACTGACCTATGTAGCGGGCAATGACCTCTATGGAGGGTTACTGACCCGCTACGGAGATCATTGACCCGCTACAGAGGTCATTGACCCGTTACAGAGGTCATGACCCGCTACAGAGATCATTCACCCGCTACAGAGATCATTGACCTTTTACAGAGTTCATTGACCCGCTATTCAGGTCATTGACCCGCTACAGAGGTCATTGACCCGCTACAGAGGTCATTG
>JAQIXG010001104.1:0-24464 GCA_034700105.1 Oconnorella tubifera | reverse complement strand
ATTTCCATTCGTCGACACTTTTAATTTACTGAGTTACGCTACTGAATTTATTAATTAATACACTAAGTTTATTAGTTATTACTGTATACTACTATAGGACTGTTGTTTTTATTTTATAAAAGTCAACATTTTATAAAACATTGAGAGTATGTAGAAAGTAATATTTGCAATGTTTTGTCACTTAGCGGTCATGCCATAATAAGCTTACAGGAAACATTATGATCCATTGCGGTATCCGCGATTTCAATCATCATTTAGTATAAATTCATACATTAATCTTAATATCGTGATTTTCAGTTCAATGTCATTTTAACAGTAGCAGCAATTGGAAAACTTCCATAAAGTGACACGTATTATACCGGTTGACCGTTATATTGCAAAATTAATCCGAGAAATAATGAGTTCAGTTGCATGGATTTTGAATGTAGTTGTATTAGAAAAAATTAAAAATATGTTGAACCAACAAAGGAGAAGTTAAAATTTAGTTATGTGAGAAGGGTTTATTTTTCGTTATAATGATAATGTTGTGACCTTATGTGCCCCATGATTTTTGTGTGTTTTAATGTTGTTCAATAAATAGCATTGAAATGCATAATATTTGTAGAATATAATATTAAAATGTATAATATAATATTTACCAAATTAATTAACTTAACCCTATAATAGTGGCCAGTATTGATTCGAAACGATGAACATAAAATTCAAATCGTAATTACAGTAAACAAATGACTACTTCATATTTTCATACTTTTGCATTTCATATTCATATTTTCTAGTATATACTGCATTTGAAATATCTAATTTTTTACTTTGCTTCACAATTCTAATTAAACTTTTATCACCACAATATTTACAAAATACTTGCATTTTAGCTAACTATATCATTCTGCCCCCCCCCCCCTTCTTCCCTTCACTGATATCCATCTATGTAATCAAGCAGAAAAACTGTTGCAGTTTACATTCTTACGGTATCTCAGAAATTGTTAGGTTTTCCTGAACGAATTAATCTTCAGTTCACGTCTTGTTAATTACAGAATACTTTGCGAAGATGATGTGATGAACTGCCATCCCTTCAATTTATTTCAATTTTTAGTGTATTTGAAAATGGATTTAAAGAAACCGAGACAGCGTTTTATTTAAAAAATTGTTTTTGCTTCTAAATGATAAATGGACATGCATTCATGTTCATACTTTATATCCACAAACTAAACTTTCAATAAACTGCCAAATCATAGTTCTCAATTGACACTGTATTTATGTACTACTTTTAATGTCTTCTGAATTTTACAGTATAAGTTTCTACACTTTAAATTCCCCAGATTTTTTTTCTGAATTTGCCACCGCTTAATTAGTTTCCGTTTCAACTCAAATAAATTCTCGTTGATTAGAAACTGTCTCTGCAGTTTATTCTCTCGTCGTCTGAAACTTTCCAAACCAAAGGTCGAAGTCATGATAAAAAAAAACTCATCGAAAGACATCGAGTCATTCGCTCAAATGCTTTTCATCTAATAATATTTCGTTAGATGTCACTAGTCGTAAATCTATCACACAGTGTCTGTACGTTCGTGAGGCGGTCAGTCGCATCAATAATTCATGCATGCTGGATCGCTTGCATTCCGTATTGGACGCATCGATATATACACTCCCGTCAAATCTCGATTTATACCGTCACATAAATTCTCTGATCTTGTTTTTATTTAGAAAATCTTTCATTAGTCGTTATCTGCAGACGGAGCTTGATTTTCAGGCTAACAGTGGCGTAGAGTCAAAGGGAGATTATGGGGGCTATAATGCCCCTCCAATTGGAGGTCAACACTTTTTTGTAATGTTAAAGATGAGTGTTTAGTGGTGAAATCCACTCCTTATGACAATTTAGTGCATTTTTTTCCGTGGGATACATGTGTTTAGTGAAAATACGTGAAATTGGAGACCAAAATTAAGTGATAACCTAAAAAAGTCATTACTCAATATTTGAGAGGACCCCCCCCCTTCAGTCATTTTCTGACTTTTCCACGTTTGGGTGGAGAATCGGGCGACTTTTGGTGTCTTACATTTTATATGATGGTATGCATGTAATATAAGACTGATATGTTTTACCAGTGAAGTGCTTTTACATCGCTGTCAGCTAAAATATCTTTCATGCTATAGGGTGCGCTACCATCAACTGTTCATCTATATCTGAAATTTTCTGATTATCTTGGATGAATTAATTTCTATTTATTCGATTTTATTTCATGTTATAATATAATGTTCCTATAGTATTCATAATTAAATATAAATCATATTAATATACATATACATTACATACATTTCACTTTAATCTTTTATTATTTATTAGATCTGGATCCTATTCTCATTGATACTATAACCATGGATTCTCTGTCTTCAACGCAATATTGTCAAATCGACTCGAATCTCGTATCCGGACAATTCCCTATTGATAAATTCAACCTATGTTCATGTTCTATGTGCTACTATTTCCTCTTCCTTAGCTTCTCGACTTACCGGAACAACCTTACCCGACACCTTTCTTTTTCATCGTCTCGGGAACACGTCGAATGGATCGAATCATCATGTCCAGTCTTTAAAAATCCGGTGTCATTATCATCACAATCAAATGCATCTAAATTCGGAACAGTTTATGCTGAACCTGATAATCCCGCGTCTGTAAATCATCTTTGCAGTACTTTATCAAACAGCGAATGCGATAATTGGAAAGAATGTTGCATGTATGGAAGGTTGTGCTGCAAACGACAGATTGAAACTCGAAAATTAAGGCAGGAAATCGAGAATTTTGTTGATGATGATAGCGTGCTGAAGACAGGGAGGTGTGCGATGGCTTGGGATGGATATACGTGCAGTGGAAGCACTGATGTAGGGACGCAATCAGTTGTGGCTTGTCCACCTTTTGTTAGAAACTTTCTACCTTCGAGTAAGTATATTTTATGTTAAGAATTTTTTTAATTGATTTAATATCATATAGCATTATAACAATAACACTTTTTAATAGTCTAATTAGTTAACAATGATAAATTTATTAAGTGAAAAAAATACATTTTATAAAGGTATGTCAATTTCTAGCAATATTTTCATAAATTTATTATATTATTAAACACAGAGCAATATGATTGTAATGGATAGATTGCTCTTAGAAGAAGTTACTTTAATAACGAAATTAAGCGTGTTTATTTATTATGTTATAGGATGATAAAATTTCAAATTTTCATAGATATTGCTTGTCTCACAAATGTCTATCAAACGATAATACGCCAATTATTCATTTATAAGAACTTTAATTACAATCTCGATTAAAGTTTCACGTCTTCATAACGTGAAAAATGAGGCCATTAGAAATTCGCATACGCTAGGAGATATCATTAGTGGAAAAGGTACAAGAAAATGGTATGCGGACGTTTCGTCAAAGGACGATTCGTCAACGGACTGTTAGTGAAGGATATTCGTTAGCTTTAGGGTTAGGGTTATAGGTTTAGGGTTAGGTTTATGGTTATTATTAGGATTAAGGTTAGGATTATGGTTAGGGGTTATAAGAATTGTACGTTATAAGAATAGTTTTTGACGAACAGTCCGTTAACAAATCGCCCTTTGACGAATCTCATAGAACCCCAATAAAATAGATTTTTTTTAGATATTCAAAGACTTGGTATTGACGGGATATTATTTATTTTTATATTTTTTTGGAAATTAATATCAAAATAAACAAGACATATAAAAACTAGTAAAAAGAAAGACAGGAGAGATGGATAGATGTGCTTTATCATTCGACTCTTATGCAAGAAAAACAAACAAAATATAACATATTTAAAAATATTTAACAATAAATGCTATTAATGCAATATCAGACAGAAAATACGAAAAGACATCACTCATTAATAATTGTCAAATACATAAAAAGTGTATTATATTACACGATAATATAATATTGATAATATAATTGTAGATATTGATTTATAAGCCAATTTATTAACAAAATGTTATTTATTATCTTTAATCGATCAATTGGTAATCTTTGTCGTCATCGTCTTGTCTGATGCTGTCAATGTAGTTATCATCGATTCGTCATTATCGTCATCATGATCATCATCATCATTATTATTGCTCTTAACGTATTGGCTTGCGCTGATGATATTAAATTTTGAAGTCCCAGATTCGAGCACAGGTGACTTTTATATGCAGGTTTTAGTCTTGATATAAAAGCTCTATCGTTAAGTATAGAAATAATTTGACCAATATTGCTACATTTGTACAATATTATTCTAATGTATACTATATAATAATCCATTAGAGTAATACAATACAATATAGTAATACATTATTATTAGCATGCATTACTATGTTAGAATAATATAGTAATAAAATAAAATAGAATAAAATAATAAACCAATTTGAGGTTGCAAAATGTGAGGTTACATAAATCAATTTTACTTAAAAATAACAATTGCACTAGTTTAACAGTTAAAGAAAGGGCTTTCGAATAACTCATACTTAATTTTCAGATATCTCAAAGTTTTTCTGACATGATCCTTTTTATATCCTTAACGCTTACATCGCGTGAGCAGTTAAATGCAACAAATTCACAAGATGATTATATCTGACTCTAAGCTGACTTGCTACTCTGACATTAAATGCGCAAATCTCGTGATCGACCCTTATCCCCGCTTGTCGTTCTGTAATCTGATTACTTGTCTCCGTTAACTTAAAGATTTGAAATGTGAACAAAATCACTGCCCTCTCTCTCTCTCGACTTGAAGTGTTTCTATTATTACTGAAAGGCAGCGACTTGATGGCAATATGATCAACAGTCAGAAATGAATTTACGAAATTGAAGACTTTATTATTTATTAATATTTAAACATGTCAGTCGCACGTTAGAAGGGGGTATGGAAAGGAACCGGTCGCCTTTCATTTCCTGTGATGGATATTTTAACCGCATCTAAAAGCCGATATTTTATTTTATTACATTGATATTTAAATTGTTATTTTGTTAGTTTAGTTCAATAGTCACAGGAAGCATTTCAAACTGCAGTAGGCCTAAACATCTGTCATTCTAACAAATACTCTATGTTACTAAAGCGCAAACGATATTAGTATGATTTACTCTATATTCAGTTGTTTAGTCAAATTTGTATGAAAGACATCTTTTTTGCTTTAAACTACTGTTTTATCTAAATTTAATAAAGACTTTTTATTTATACAGTTCGTACTGTATCGTTTGTATGCGTGGAATCTTTTTTGACATTTGAGAGGCGCTGTTATAACTAAAATAAAAATTGACTCTATTAATTGATTGACTGTAATTTTGTTCATTGATTGATAACTGTAGTTTGATTGATTGTTTAAATGATCGATTAATAAATTACTTGATAGGTTTATTCGTATTAATCGACTAGTCGATTAATTAATTAAATGATTGATTGATTGATCGATCGATTGATTTGATCTCCAGACTAAAAACTACTACAAATATTTTCATTATCAGGAAAAGCCTACAAGAACTGCAGTGTAAACGGAACGTGGAACAGTTGGACCAACTACACGCAATGCTTCGATAAAGATGTTTGTTATTTTTTATATAAAGTCTTATCTCGTTTGCTGAGCGTGATTTTCAGACGTAAAAGTACCAGTACAATATCTTTCCAGTCTTTACTTTATTTAGTAGTGGGTTTTTCAACCGCTATATTCTTATAATTTATCTCAAAGAAAAGTGTTCAAACCAAGGAAATGAGTCAGAATATCCAATAATAAAAAACAGCATAGTTATTTTTTCATGTTAATAAATCGTAATGTATTCATTGTTTTTAAACGGAACGAATAAGTTTTGTCAATTCATTTTTTGATATATTCTATATTTAACATATGAATCTTATATATTGTATGTATTTCAGACTTATCTTCTCTCAGTCTACATTGGTTTGGTTACGAATGCTGTAAGTCTCTCCCTACTGGTCCCAGCCATTGCGTGTTTCTGTTCATTTCCGTAAGCCATTGCATTATATCCACTCTTACAGTAATAACGCGCAATTATATATTTACGAAATTATCATAATCGTTTTCATAATTATCATTATCGTAACTATGTAATTATATCGATTATCAAAATATCCTCCCTTATCAATTTTAGATTAAAAAACTAATCACATTATTATCTATTTATTTAAATATCCAAATTTCTTATCAACAAAAATACTTGAAATCATTTCAAAGCAACATTAAGAGCTATGAGAATCAATGTTTTTCTAAATTGACGAAACAGTGTCTGACTGTGGCAGAAACATTATAAAGTGTATTGTAAAGGTATATACAAAAGTATATAGAGAAGAAATATTTTGATCATGATTGTATACATATATTTTCAATATAATCTTATCAAAATACTGAAGGAACTCTTTCATTGGATTTTATAACTACTGTTGGATTTGATTCTAAATCTTTGATTCTTAGATAAAAAAAAACAATATTGAGAAAGTAGATTAAAACCATGGCTCTACGGGCTATGACACTTCTTAAAGCTAACCTAAAGCTGTTTAATTTTAAAATTACAAGCTTAGTCTAAGAAAATCAAGTATCTATCAAAAATTTGAATGTAATGTAATTATTATTGTCCTTAGGCCACAGTAAGCCTATCAAAGATAAAATCATGAAAGAGCTCTATTTTACGAAACAAAGAGATTATTATCGAGTTTTGCTAATTACCACGCGGCTTCAGGCGCTATTTAAAATTCCAATACAGCTTACCGCGAATCATTATACAAAAAAATATTAATCAAATTAAGAACATAGGCAATACTTTTTATCCTGTCCCTATGGCTATTTGTATCGTGTGTGGATTGTATCCAGTCTCTAGCTTTGGAGACCGATTTTTGACTTATGACAAATTTAAAATTCTTTAAAATAACAGAACTGTTTTTGTAACAGAAATAAAGCTATTGAAGTTTTTCAGAGAAAATAGTTTATAATATTATTTTCCAGACAATAATAATGTTGTAGTATGATTTATGATAATGTGACTCACGTTATCGTTTTCATTCGCACTTAAATATTATGTTCTTTTTTCAAAGCCCATTTCACAAACACACGCGATATCAGCAATCATAATATTAATTCTAAGTGTAATAATTCATAATTATGAAGCAATAGAGCGTGTTGCTTTTATCGCTACTCTTTGCTCGTGGATAGTTGCTTTATAGACGTACAAAGTATTCGTGAACTGCTCTCGTGAGTGTCTTCAAATAGATCCACACTGAGATATTCTCTGAATTTTGTGTTGAGATTTGTGACTGTAAGTCAAGTCATGAGCACTTTCAAATTGCTATTATCACCTTCGTTAATTGATAAATATATTTTTGTGTCTCAAGCGTTTCGAGGTAACTAAAATCATGCGCATGTGGGTAAGTGTTAGTATCGAAGTGTTAGTATCGACGATTATTTAGTCTTTAACCTATATTCGGAAGTGGGTCAAAAAATTATTTAATAAAAATTATTATCCAATTATTAAAGTATCGTGAAAATGTAGTTTTTATTCAAACATCCAAAATTCAAAACAATCCAAATTGAAAATTCAAGATGGAATTAATAAATCAATCAAGATTGAATTTGATAGATTTGATTTGAAGTATATTAACATTTAAATATCAGTTGGGTTTACTACTAAACTAAATTTCAGCAATTCGCATAATTAGAAAGCTTAATGTTATTTCATAAATGTACTAAAGTTTTATATAATTCAGAGAGTTGTTGATACAATCACGTATTCGGGTTCACATATGTTTCTTCATCTCTCTCGCTCTAACCTGCGTCATCAGCATAGTCTGGTATTTGTTGATACAACATGATCTGCTCGTGCGTCCGGTTAAAAGCGACACAGTTTATCATAAAAATCCGGTATGTTCATTTTCGTCGAGTTACTGGCTAACCAACTAAAACTATATTTTTAAAACTATATTTAAAGTTATATTTTTTTCACATTACATCTTTACTCTTACATTACATTACATCATATTACATCTTTACTACAGCATTGCACATTACAAATGTTATCAAATAAAAATTAGATACAGCTTATGGACCTAGGTCTTTGAATGTAAATAGTTAAAATGTAATTATTAGAAACGAATTTTGTTACTAAAGCAATTCTATGATTACAGCAATATTTACAGGTTTTCATATTTTTGAAATCATGTTACTAATTAATGATTTGTACCCTATTTCTGTCTGATTGAAGCCATGGTGTCGCGCTCTCTCTTTCTTTAAAATCTACTTCTCAAGCTCAACCTACTTCTGGATGTTTTGCGAGGGATTCTACCTGCATCGACTGATAGCCCAGACATTTGAGCCATCTCGTTCACTGGCTGGCTTATATCTGGCTGGCTGGTGTAAGTTGCTTCTGTGTTCTTTAGGATCTGAATTTTTTTTCTCTTACGAAACTAATACTGAGATTTATATTACATTGTGTTAAATCTATCTCATTTATAGAATATAAAAAATTATGCTTGAAGAAAAAATGATAAGTTAAGAAATATTTAGCTTAATTTGTTGATCGCTAAATAAATTGTTATCATTATTTTTAAATTTGTAAAATGATGATAGAAAATATCATTAAATGGGATAGTAAGTTTTGTAATATAACTTGTTGAACAGTAGCTCCGGCTTTGTTGACAATAATTGACTGCACAACTCGAATCCTTCTGACAAATAAAGAGTAAGTAGAATTTAAAATTAAATTGATAATAATTGGTTTATTATTTATTTAGAAGTTATTATTGTATGTATTGTTTCGATTTGTATTTGTTATAGCTTTTATTATTATTAAATCAATTAAATTTGTATTGAAAATCTTCCTTTCAATAATTATAATAGAACTGTTTCTATTTTTTATTATTATATTATTATTTATTCTACATTTTATTTCTATTCAATAACCAGCATTTTGTTTGGGTACTTAGATGCTGGACAAGTAGTGCGATGAATTTTCAATGGATCATTTACATTCCAAACTTCTTCTGCTTACTGGTTTGTTCAGAAATCTTCTATTTTATTTCTTGTCAAAATTTACTCAGAAACACACGACTCTGCTCAAAACATTAAAAAAATTAGAAATTGCTTTTTCTAATAAAGCAATGATGATGCAAAATTACAGCACCGGATCATACTGTATATTTTATCAAATTAAACATTGTCTAAATTATGTAAATAATAATAATTTATGTATATAGTGCTATGATGAGTAATAATACTGTATATAATTCATCAAAAGCAAACAATCTTATATTTTATTATACGTGTTTTTGTGACAGACAAATTTGCTGTTTCTGTGCAACATACTGAGAATCTTAATGTTTCAACTTCACTCACATCCTCATGAACCAAGTAACTTCAGGTCGATATCATTAACTTGAAAATAGTTCTTTTATTAAAATCTGCAAAATAGTCAGTTTGAAAAACAACTTCAATATTACTGATGTAGTAACTTGATCCATTGCTATTCGTATGTTTGAATTGTAGTTTGCACATGTTTAAATAACTAAGTGAACATATCTGGCATCGTATTGAGATCTTTTCTATACACACTATCTTTTATTCTCTGTGCTGTGAAGCCTGTGATTTAAAGAGTTTGAGTTTGATTTATAATCTCAGAATAACAGTTTAAATATTTCTTATTCTAGTCATCTAAAGCGGTCACTAGTCCATTTTCTACTTGGAATTAAACAATGAAACATAGGCAATCATAAAATTGATTTATAAATAATTGCATGCGTTTAATACTGTATTTATACCTTTTTATCAGCCACAATATGAATAGTTTAATTTGAAGCTTTTATTCCTATTTTACAAGTGACTGTCAATGTCATAATGCTATTTTTAACGCTTATTATTTCATCATAATCCAGGCGCGGTCTCAAGGCAACTTTCATGTTGATCCCATTATTTGGCTTACAACTCTTCATCACGATTTATCGCCCACCCCCTGGAACGAGCTTCGAGAAAATCATAGAATGTCTGCTTTCATTTACTACTGGATCTCAGGTTCAGTAGATTTATATTAAGCTTAACAATTTTGCATTAATTTCTATTATTCTCAAGAGAAAATATTTCAATATAATAATAATCCTTACGCCTTCCTAGTGAGTCATTCAATTTATTCTGAAAATTTTACTTTCGATGGAAACTCATATTTTTCCAACTATAACTTTTTAATGTATTTTTTCCTGTTGATAATGGATGATATTTTGAAAATACTAATGCCACTGTAATTCTGTTGTGTATAAAAACAGTCTCTGCATTTATAAGTTTTATTTTATATTGCTATTCAGGGAGCTATTGTGGCACTCATCTTCTGTTTCTTTAACGGAGAGGTATGTTAAGTTAGCAAAAATATATATATAAAATTCATAAGTAATTGATTGTACTTTTATATAAACGCAATAATTATATGATTTCTGTTTTAAATTATTGTTAATTTAACCCTCTATAACCTGTTTGTTTTGGCACTAACATTAGTAAGAGATTGTATTATGGTTACGATAACGATTAGGGTTAGAGTTGATAATATTACTGATCATATCCTACTATGGCAATATTTACCATTAGATTCCTTTAAAAAAACTACATTTTACAAAATTCAGATTTCTATAATTCTATATAAAAATATATAAAGCAACTAAGCCTATAAAAACTAATAAACACATAAAGCGACTAAAATAAAGAAAACTTCTACCAGATTCTCTCTCGTGTTCGAACAACTTGCCGATCAGTCATCAGCTGGTTCCCACACCGCCTCTCCAATCAACCCCACCGCTCCATGTCAAGAACCCAATCAATCCAATTAACCCAACTCGCCATGGGTGAGGTTCATCGAAGCCCATCCAACAGTCTTCATCCCCTTACATCACTTCCCAGTCCTATAATCAGTGATGAAGTGACCACCAAATGTCGCACATCCACGCAGTCCTGTTTGTCAATCTACAGCGCTAATTGTACGGATAATCACGATCGTAAGGATACGTATTCGCTAATGCCAATGACGGTTAATCGCTGGTCGTGTTCGACGCAATCTTTGTGCAGTAGGGTGTCACAAGGTGGCGCTACGGAGGTTACTTTTACTATAACATCAAGGGACACTAGTAATCCATCTGGGATTGATCGTTTGGACATGTAAAATAGTAATGACAAGTACTATGTAAAATAGCATTTGGAAGGTTTATAAGAAAGTTATGATGCTTACGAATGTGTAGAAATAGTAGCTTTTTATAAATGCAGAGAATGTATAGAGTGTGATAATAAAATAACCCTTCAAGGTTGTAGCTAAAATGTGATAATTAAGCTAAAAATAATTACATTTTTTTTCAAATTATTTCCAGTTTGTAGGAAAGTTGACATCAAACTACCATATTTCACTTTGATATCTCAATGCGAAACAATCTTGAAATTTCAATGTAATCAAGCTAATATTATTAAAATTATAAAATGTATTAAAGCTTAGTTAAAGAAACACATTTATTCTCAAATATAATATTACAAAATCACTCACCTTCATGTAGCTAAGACATTTTGCAGGAGAATACTATTTGTTATTCTTTAATGACTTGAGAGTTTTCATAATCATAATAATTTCACTTTTGCCCAAATATACTATTAAAAATATTGTATTTAATCAATTGAAGAATAATTAATTATTAATAGCATAACTAGTTAGCTTACTGCTGTATATGATGTAAATGGTTAACATTAGTGATCAAGTATTTTGTTAATTCAATATTAATATCTTGTTAATATGTAGTATTATTATCATATATTAATACTTTATATTATAAACTAACTGCTTATATTTTAAAAATTCGGTCATCTTATCACCAGGCCAGAATCTATAAATCACATTAAATCAAATCTATATTTATTGAGTGTGATTGATCCCCCCCGTCTCACCCGTTTATTTTTAACATAAATCGAATATATTTTTATATTTTTTTTGTTTGAATGTCGACGATGTAATGATGTAAATTTTGATTTATAATAAGTAATCATTTATTTTGAATTATTGAATATATATTCATGACTTCGTAATCTCAATTGATAACTTTGGTGCTCTCTTAATATTAATTTCTATTTTGTATTTTGCGAAATAAATTCAAACAAGAGAAACTTTAATGTAACGTAACTTTATTCAACAAAGTCAATAAACGATTTTATTTTGAAAATAGAATAGGATTGCAAAGTCTATTACATTTGAAACTGAAAAATAATTACACAAGAAAAAAAAAGAATCAAATTCAATAAATAAAATTTCATTGAAATAATACAGCATTGCACATATTTAATATTTAAATCTAAGTTTTGTAAATCGCTAAGTCATCAATACAGTGATATAATGGGTAAGAACAATAACAAGCAGAATAAAATAATACATAAAATAACTTTCTATAGTTCCTAACTTGTCTTATAAAAAGAAAACAATGCATCTAGCATATAATTAACTGTATATAATGTATTCAGATAACATTAAAGAAAACTGAAAAAAATCACATTTTAGAAAAACTAACTACTGAAAAGAATTAATACAGTAGATTGATAAATTGAAGTCTCAAATATATTCTTAGAAATTTAGATAGATTTTACAGTTAATGGAATATTAAATCAGAAACAATGTCAAATAGAATAAAAATGATTTCTTCATATAACCTATAGTATTCAAAATAAATATTACCTACCTCGATCTCAAAAATATCCGTAATTAAAAACTCAAGTAATTGAATTAAAAACCTTCCTTTGTATAATCCAACTAACCAAACCCCACCCATCTTTCAGACCCTATCCCCTACGTACAGTCTGTAGCTCAACACCCATGGCGCTCATATAGCTAGGTCTCAAGGGGCCCCTCCCAGGGTACACTGGCCCCAGGCCCTTCCCCTGCCCTGGTCTGGCGGCCCTCTCCAGGGGGATAACATTGCGCCCCCTCTGCTGACAGTGATCGATCACTTTACGTGCGTACTCTTGAAACTGCTCTTCATCCATGTTAGCCAGTTCAAGGTCTCTGACGTAGTGTTGAAGTTCTTTGTCTTTTTCGCGTTTCAGCATCTCCTCGTGCTCTTTCTGGATGTTTTAAAGTGAATAAATCGGTAGAATCAGAGATATATTAAACACTAGAGTAAAAATTTCAGATAAGTAAAAGAGATATTTACAAAAAAATAACTAATTAGCGATTTTGCAACAACTAAGCCAAATATTAATATTTTTTGTCCAAAATTTGTCAGTTTGTAGAGGAGAAAATTTGAAATAAGCACATCTAACAGAAATATTGTTGTAGCCAATTGAAAGTAAACGTAAATTTCTATTGCATTTGAACGTAAAATAAATGTTAGATTACTGATTGAGGCCAGAACTATGTTAAATTAAGATAACATAGAAATAATTAACTCGTATAAAGGATCCTTTTATTGATAGTTTTGTTTTAAAATGAATTGAAGCATAAAATTTCTAATATGAAATTTAAATATCAAACAAGAGTAACTGTGCAAAATTTAATAGAAAGAGTAAAATCATCAAATACCATGTCCTCAATGTGATAGTTATTAAACTTAATAGCCTCTTGATGTCTAAGTTTTAACTTCTCAATCTCATTGGCTGAGAAAATCATATCAGAATCTTGCTGAGCTTTGAACATGGCCAACTCACTGGCTTTAGCTTCCTCAATCTGCTGTTGTTTCCTTCTAGCCTACAGTGAACAGCAACTAAATCTTAAGGTTACGTTTAATGTCTGGATTGCCGCATTATATAAAGGATGTCAAAGACGTAGCTGTCAATTTAAGCGTCTTACTTAATGGTGCAGCTAGTTAAAGAAAATAATGCGCTATCCGGGATTCGAAGCTGGATATATCAATTTCAAATCCAGCGCTCTAACCACTTCTCTAACGAGTCTTAACAGCAAAGAATTATAATAATGCCATCAAAGCAATAACTACAACACTAAATAATTATTATAAGAATATGAAAACCTGATGGATATTTCAAATTTAACCATAGTGTCTTCAAAATCATTCATTAATGATATAATCCATTCATTACAATTTTAACTTAGCGTTTTAAAACCGAATAAAACATGAAATCACTAAATTACTCATCAAACAAATACAGTAATTAATAATAAATTAATATAAATTAATAATATTCAATTAATAGAATTATTCATAAATAAAATAGCGTAACTTACGTCTTCTAAACGATGTTCGTTGATTGATTTAATAGCCGCAGCGCGTTTGCTTCTTTTTTCTTCTTCTTCCTTAACCGCTCTTGCTTCAACTTCTTCTTTCGCTTTCTGTATCCTCCCTTCCTCGTCATCAACTTTATGCGTCATCTGTGCCGCTAACTTGACACGAATACGATCAAGACGTGCCAGCCTCTCTCTGTGTCACAAACACGGTAATAACATTGACATTTAGGCTACAAATAATGTTGATGCAAAACTCTGGATCATAGAATAATAATTCAGTTCTAAATTAACCCTAATTTTATGAAAACAGAACAAAGTGATAAATTTTAATTGCATCATTCAAATAAATTTTATTTATATCATTCAAATTCTAAATATCATTATGTTAAAATTTAATAAAAAAAATTAAATAAGTTACAGTAGCTTAGTAGGCTATAAAGTGAATGAGCCAAAATGATTCCATCCATATACAGTAGTGTAAACTAACATACTATAATTTATATATGTTTAGTTTAGCTTCATATTACAACGGATAACAATCAGATATGTTAGATAAATAATTTAATAAAAAGGTATCACGACAACTCGTCTACAGACTTTGGTCTACTATAACATTAGGGTTAGATTTAATGTTTGAGTTATGGAAATCTTTGGGTTATGGATATGGTTAAGCTTAATGCAGATCAAATATCGATAGACCACATGTTGATAAACATAGCGTAGTAGACCAAAAGTCCAAATTATAATGAAATTAATAAATAAACATAACTCACTCTTCCATCTCTTTCTCTTTAGAAATTCTCATTCTCATCATCTTTGTCTTAGCCGCAGCGAACATCCGACATTCTTCATCTTCTTGCTAATAAACAAAGAACAATTTCTAAAAATCCTGTATCAATAACTCGCGATTGTAAGGCGCTTAAATTATAAGATACATCCGAGATATCGTTCCCATTATAAAATAACATTAAACTTAAATTACATTAAATATAATATCAACAAATACTCATGGATTAATTCAAATATAATAATTTCTATTTTGTATTTCGCAAAATAAATTAAAATACGAGAGAAACAAACGTTGAATATACATACGACCTCATTCAAAAAAATCAGTAATACGATTTGACAGATATTAGTAATAAAATAAAATTCCAAAATCTTATTCTATTGTATAAATCGGATCAATTCCAATACAATTAAACAAGCATCAATCAAACCTCCTCTTTCAGTTTCTCAATATGCCTCATATATTGCACATCCTCTATTTGCCTCTTATTTTCTTCACTCTTTCTCTTGGAATCCTCCGCTCGTTTTTCCGCTTTACAACGCTCCTCTTCGTGGAATCTTTCCGCTTCCTTCTTAATTGCCTCTCCCTCTTTCATGTAGTCTTCCAATTCTTTCTCACGATTCTTTTTGTTCTGCTCAATTCTGTGGAAAAATATATAATCATTTTATCATTTTAATTTGATTAAAACGTTATGATAAATCTATTTCAAGTAAAATCACGTAATAAAATTAATGAGTTTTTTTTAAGTAAAAAGAGATATATATTCTTACTTATTATTACTTGTTTAAATAATAAAAAATCTTACAGAAAAGTTGCTTAATAGAAAAATGATTGCAAGTCATTATTTAATATATATAGGTTACTCATTTGAAACTCATTTACAGACTTTATGTCTATGACACGTCTAAAAACATTTAATCTATCAACATTTGATTTACCCTAACCCTAGTCCCAACCATAACTACCCTAATCCTAGCCATGACCCTATCCATAATCCTAACCCTGATGTCGCAGCAGACCTAGTGTCGCATCAGATTAAATGTCACTACACCAAATGTCGGTAGACGTAGTGTTATAGAATAAAAATATATTAAATATCAATTATCATGATATTATCTATTTATACTGAACTTATATTAAACCATATAAAAAAACACATCAAGTAGAAAGAAAATCATTCCTACTGGGCTAGTTGCCCGCTAACTGTATGATTGATTTTATCTCTTCTAAGTTTATTCTCTTCGTTTCTTGAATCTAAATGATCTTGGAAATCTTGTTCAATCTTCTTTCTCCACTCAATGTCGCTCTGCACGTGAGCATTTCGTCGTAGATTGTTTAGTTCGACCTGCGCCTCACGTTCTTTCAAAACTTCAGATAACAGCAGCGCACTCTATGGAAACAAATTTACAGTTTCAATTACGATGTAATAAATCACGTAGTTAAAATCAAGAGCGAAATTGCAAAAAAAACACAGAAATGAGACTGCATCAGGAAAACAAAGTGTGGCCCGTCAAATGGGCCATGATAAATAGGTTCCAACTGTTAGTTTATAGGGTTAGGATTGGAGTTAGGGTTAAGTAAAGTTAAGATTAGATTTTGGGTTAAGTTTAGGATTGGTTTGAGTTATGGTTACTATATGATTAAAAGTTGATTTGTCGGGTTACAGTATTCGGGGTCAATTTGTCGGAGCACTGAAAAAAAACCCTGTAATTCATTTCAAACCTTAACCAAACCTAAACTTAACCCTTATCCTAACTTATAATACATGACAATACATTCAAATAAAAATAAAATACATCTTTATGTTTTTACAATGCACAAAATTTACAGAAAAAAACACAACATAGCTGCGCCATAACCAAACCCTAACTTTAAATAGAACCCTAATAAATATCCACGTTACGATAATTTCTAAATATTTGTTCTGTTAATAATTTTTTCTATGAAAACTTTTTCCACTTAGCTGTATCTATTGTACTACAATAAGTAACTATACATTTTAACAACTCACATGAAATCCTTTCACTCTGTCAGTCTCATAATAAAGCTGTCCCTTTGCCCTATCAATCATCTCTCTGCGTTGCTCTGCTTGTATCTTTGCCTCCTCTATGTCTAACTCTACTCTATTCTGTTCCTCTTGCTCCTCTCTCGCTTTTCTAGCTGCGAGTTTCTTCTGTCTTGAACCCTGAAAACATTTTACAGCACAGCGTATTGTGTTTGTAATTCGTGCTTCAGAATAATTTTAGTCAAATATCTAAAAGAATTAAAAAAATGACAAGTTAACTAAAATATAGTTACAAATATAATTCAAAATATCTTATTTTTGTATGCTATATAAGTGTATGTAAACAATTGATCGGATTTTTATAATGCTGCAATGTGAATTTTCAGGTTTTTTGAATCAAGTTTATTTTGCAATATTGAAATATGTGTATATATTTCATAAATAAAATCATAATAGTAATAAAGCTTGTGTTCTTTGTCAATTTTAAAAAGCTTGAATTTAACTAACTTATAACGTCCATCAGCTTAAAATAACTTCTCTGTCCATTGATTAAGTTTTAAACAAAACAAACTCTATAATAAAAATATATTTAAATTCCCATACAAATGTCAGCTATTACAAACCAGCATAGTATTAGGCCAATGTTTAACTGTCTCACACGACATTTCATGCAAAGCTTGTCTCTCTGCCTGTATACGTTTGTAATTCTCTTCTTCTTCTTTTCTCTTATTCAGCTGACATTGAATTCTCTCCCATTCACACTTAGATAGGACAGTCACAGAGGGGAGACACATGCTTGCAGGAAGGTCCCGTCTGCCCACCTTCAGGGCAGGAAGGTCTAGATATTTGTAGAAAAAAATACTTTCATTTAACTCTATAATAACATTAAGTTCTGGAATTTTCTATAATTGAAACTCAAATATTTTTCGGTAAATCTTCAATGACATTTGCATTCAGAAATCAAATACTGGCTTTATAAAGAGCTTAATAAAAAATCAATAAAAGACTCAAAGCCATGCAAATAAATTCATCGTCCGCTTTTCATGCATACCCAATCTTCCTTCCCCAGCCAAACCCAATACCCATTAACCAATCCCTGGGGTGGACGGCTGAGTCGATCGTACTCTAACACTAAATTACTTTAGATTTATTTATCAATTAAAGTTAAACAAAAAATAAAAGAATACGTCTTTAAATTCTTATAATTTTTAATGCATATTAAAATTCTAAAAATACCTGTACACGTCCGAACATTCCCGGACGTATAAGCCATTGCTGGGATCCCTCGTGTACAGCCTGGCTAGATGAGCAGGGGGGGGGGTATTTATTTGTAATTATTTATTTATAAAATCAAATTTCACTGTAAAATATTAAGTTGCTATTGTAAACAAAGCGTTGCTATGAATTAAATAATGTTAATATCAAGGGGTTCTAACAGATATTTATAAAGGGGGGTATATACGAAAGTAGTGGAGCGATGGACGTCTGGAAAGAGACAGAGGTTCGAATCCTGGTGGTATTGTTGCATTTGTCGCATGACAATCATATACCAACAAGATTAAAATTGCATCTTATATTAATATCTTGTTGTTATTGTATGTATTTTTTGAGCTCTCATATAGTACAAAAGACATTTTTCTTTATTACTCGCGCTTAATTAATACATCTATATGATAGTTATTATCTCAATAGTGCATTACTATCAATTATTAATCCAGACTTTAGTCGCTTTACTGAGACTTGACTGTCGAAGTATATTAACTGCAATTTCATTTTGTAGGCCTAAGTCTCGAAATTAGAGTTGAAATAAAGAGCGAAATTTTATCAAGTTAAAATTAAGCTTAACCTCTGAACAAAAACTACAAATTAAAATTCTATCATGGAGACATTGTCGCAAAAAGCAAGGCAAATTAAAGCCTAAAATAGAATGAAATCACACTGCAAAATCCGAAAAAATGTATTGCTGTTTTTTTTATATACTTACATGTTAGCATTGAGAACAACCTATATAATTCATATTGTTGGAAAAATTAGATAAATTATAAAACGAGAAAACGAAACGAATTCTAAAATATTTAATAAAGAAAATCGTCATATAAGTCGTTAAGAGTTTTGTTTGCATAACATAAATATGTACAACCAATAAACAACAAATAAATGACCAGAGTTAATTTTAGCTTCCTTTAAAATGATCCGCATTACAGTATCTTCACTTAACTGTAGAGAATACCAATTCAACTAAGTAGCGGTAACTTTAAACATTAACGAGCACGTTTAGAAGTTGACAAACGTGTAGCAATCTGAAAATTAACTATAAATTTACTTCATATCTTCGTGTGTAGAATGATAAAAAAAAGGTATGAAATTAATTTCCACAATAAAATCGAATAACAACATTTGAAAAGTATGATATGGGAATTCTTAAAAGTGCACTAAACTTACAATAAAAGTTTTAAAAAAACCTTCTGTATGATTATGTCAATTCGAGCAACTATAACTGGCATCATTAATATTGAAAGCAAAACTAAAATTAACTCTGGTAACTGGTTAAATATATATAATGCTGCTGCCTATTTATAACATGACTTATCATAACTTACTTAAATAACATACATTCACATTAAAACAGTACATCTCAAATATACCTCAAGAATTAGTCAAAGAAATCGTAAATTATTCTCAATGAAAAGGTTTTACTTTTAAAGGGTACCACGATAAATCAGCCCCGAATACATTAGCCCACAAATCGGCTAATCGATTTTAATTAGTATAATCCATATTGTAATCAGACATAACCCAATTTTAAGAAAATACAGCCCAATTAAAGTAAACACATCTAAATATTTGCCTAATGTAAACTATAAGGCAAACTATATTGAATATAGTCAAGTTGGAGCAATAAATTAAATTCAGAATAATTTTAGAAGAAACTTTAAAGTTCATTCCAAGTGACTTGAGAAGCACTGTTTTATATCATTATATACATACATACAGTATATATAGATAGATACATATAAAAGTCTAAAATATATGCATATGTACAGCATTAGACCAATTAGTAGTAAAAATGAATGAACCTTGTGTTAATAATGAATACATTATTATAGGCAGTTAAAAATCAGATGCGAAAAAAACTACACAGAGTCAGTAAATACCTAAATAAATTTAGACAGCTATTGATTAACTAAATCTTGCTAACTGATGTAGAGGTAATAAAATATTTTAGGAAGTCACACACTAAAAAACTGTTGATATATTTCAAAAAGCATTTTTTATTTTTAACGAGTCGTTTAATCAAAAAGATTAAATTACCAACTAATAACAAAAATTTAATTATTATAATAAATTTTATATAATACGTTATATATAGCGAGTACTACTTAAATAACATATCTTTAATAAAAACAATTTCAAAGATTTAAACTTATTTCAAAGATTAAATTAAGCAGACTTAACTATTATAATTGTAAACACAAATAAAAACAGTTTCAATTTTCATAATAGCAATATAAACTTGTTGTAGACTTTCTTGCTTTCATAAAAATTCTCGTTTTTGAAACAACTGTATCTAAAAAAAATTATTTTCAATTTTTGCCTAAAAATTTTCCGCTTTGACTAAAACTTTCTTTCACTGAAAATCTAAAGTTTCTTTAATACGTTTTCTAACTCAATACTTAGTATTATTGCTTTACTTTGTCAATCTAATGAACATATTTTAAGTCATAAAGTATTGTAATATGAATTATTAAAGCACTGCAACACGTCTAATATTTCAAATAACTTATTATGAAAGGCCTATATTAATGAAATCGATGTTTATTAATATCAATTTATATCATTTATGCTAAATAATTTTTTTAATGAATTTAATAAATACATATTGAGCGCGTTTAGTAGATACAGAAAGATAAAAATTTCAATCCAAATGTCTACATATAATTCTCAAGAAAAAACCTAAAATAAATTACTAAACAAAATAAATAGTATCTACTTTAAATACTAAATAAATCTACTAAACTAGACACCATTTTAAATAGCTACACAATTCATACAAATACTTAATGTTATATTAAATTCTGTTACAACTTCAGCCCACGATTGAGTTTAATGAATAGTATACAATTGAAGTACGTAATTCAATAAAATACAAGAAAAGAGTTACTATTATTTCTTTCTATATAATTTTTGATACATTTCATTTAATCTTATAATTAAAATAACAGCCTATAAAACTGATATTACCAGTTTTTTCAATAGTTAATATAATAGTTAATTAACATAATGTTTATTAAGCGTCAAAGTAAAATACCATGATAATTAAATATAACGTTTAATTATCAATAAAAAGGTTCATATTTTCATAATCTAGCAATATATGGGCAGTTCAACAATGGTATCCCTGTTTAAAATCCTGAGCTAAATAATGCCACAAGCTGCCTGGTCATCTTAAATACTTCTAGATGAAATAAAATAAGCTCATGATTATAACTAACAATTTTTCTTGCCATCAGCGTATAAAACTCAGTAAATTCAACACACAACACACGATTGGGTATAAAAATGTATTTAAATTCAATGAATAGGTTCTAGTACGATTCATTAAAGGATGATTCGTCAACGGACTGTTCGTCAAAAACTATTTTTATAACGGACGATTCTTATAACCCCTAACCTTAAGGTTTACTCTAAACCTAACCCTAAATCTAACAAATATCTTTTGACTAACAGTCCGTTAACGAATCGTCCTTTGACGAAACGTCAGCATATCCAATGAATAATCAATGAATTTGTTTCATTCTACGGTAGTTGTAGAGTTATGATACCTTGTCACAGAGTGCAGAAAGTAAAATTAAATAAAAATAATGCAGTATATCTTGGAATAAAGTAAAATATTCTGACTTGCATAAAACACTCAACATTAAATAATTTCCTTTATACAATGTCAAGTACATATTCTTAAATAAATTTTGTTCTTGAAATGTATTAAATTTACATTTATTAAAATTTACTTTATTACAATATACCAGTATTAAATATGCATTTAACTAACTGTCCTAGTAAAATAAGTACTTCAAATTAACACATACCCCCCTCCCCCCTAATGCTCACAAAAATTTAAACACAACACTAAATATCGTAGACATTCCCAATAGAACTCACATAGACTAAATTTAAATTCTCTTATACTTATAAAATAGACAGTCGGACATTAAGAAATCTCTAGTTTTCAGCTGCAAACAACTTGCTGATATAAAATAAATTGGAAGACATCAAAGTTAAAATTCTTTTATTTAGCACCTTACAGAATAAGTTTCTAAAATCTTGTTGCAAGGTGATTATTGCTATTAAAAATAAAAAATTATGATCTTACACTTTAAAATTGAATGCAGTTAAGGTAAATACAATTATATAAGTTGATCATTTTATATTTCACTGATGCTCTTTTTAATAGGTGTCTCTAAGTAGATTGATATAAATTTGTTGATTTCTATAAAATTTACGATTTCGCAACAACTCGTCTATAGACTTTTGGTCTAAGACACTAAGTCTACCAACATTTGGTCCACCCAAACCCTAGTCCTAACCTTAAACCTAACCCAAATGTCGTAGTAAACCAAATGTTGGTAAACATAATGTCTAAGGCTAAATGTCTGTAGACGACTTACCAAGATACCAAAATTCACAAACTATTAAATTTCTGGTGACATTTATTTAAAAACTCAATCATAAAACCTTTGCAAATTAATTTTTTTGGCAAGCTGCTATCAATAAAAGATCATATCATATATTTAAAAGAAACATAAATATTTTACAGTAAATATAAAATATTTAATGTATTTCATATATAAAAACACTAAGCATCCATTAGTTAACAACATGTCATATAAAAACAACACCTTTTTAACACAACAGTTATTGTACATATTATCTACAAAGTAAACTGCCATCGCAAGAGTCATAACTTGTGCTGCATTGCGATAAATATTCAATGAAAGTTAAATAACACAAATATAATGATGCAATAGTCTATACACTTGCATGTAGCAGCCTGTTAGCTAGAGCTAATTATGTGATTAATAATTACTTTAAAATCATCTCATCATCCACGATAATATCTTTGTATAGAAAGAATATAATGATGACAATAGAAGCATTTTGTTTAAAAATGAAAAACTGCCCAATTCCAAACTATCAAAAAACTGCATGAAAAAGAGTATTTTGATCAGAGAAATAGATTTCACGGCTCAAGTAATAGATTTAGATAAATAATTTCATTTTAATTCATACTCCGGAAAATTTAAAAGGAATTTTTATGACCTTAATGCCAGACTTGCAGTGTTTTTTTAGATATCTATATTTATATTTTAATATCTGATAAAACTTAAATCTCTACCTAATTAAAGCCTGATTAAATTATAAAATTATAAGCTACAATCACCATGCATCTAAGTATCAATTCAATTACAATTATCTCTGCAACTGCTAAATGCATTAATTTAACATCGCCGGTGTACAACTACACTTTATTTGACCTACATCATCATGCACATTTTCATCATCAAACTATCATCATTATTACTTCCCCTATGATTATATCTTATCACCCTTGATGTACAAACTCTATATTTTTTCACTTTTCTTTATTTTCATATAAATTTCCTCCACAAGATCATCAATCATCTTCATCCCTAATCCTATTCATCCTTACATTCCATCATTCTTCCTTCCATCCCAGATTTCCACCCACCCAACCAATTCCTCTCCCTCTCCAAATTAAACATAAAACACTTCCCTCTCGCCTAACTCTTCCTATTCCCAGATCTTGGTTTACTCGTCTCTCCTTTACCCGATCTCGCGAACGCCTTTCCACTGTCCTGAACCGTCGCAACATTTCTACTTCCTGTCAACATCCCTCCCTCCCTAACTCCTAAAGACAGCACGGGGGGGTCTTGACTGCCACGAGAATGAGGTAAGGTAATGCTGCTGGTAGTGGGAGTGGTTGTATGACTGACAGCTGCTAGGCGCTGCTGCTGTAGCTGCTGTAAGTGCTGCTGTATAAGAGCTGGACTATGCTCCTAAAAATAAAAAATTCTAAGTTTATATCACTTCCAGTAAAATGTAATATATTGTTAAATAGTACTGTTACTTTATTCATTGATTTAAATTGCACATTTAATACATTTCTTTTCTATTTAAATGCTACTAATAAAGTTTTATTTCATTTATATAAACTAGTGTTTAAACTGATACAAAAAAAGATACGACAATAACCGATATCTCATTTGCTATTGTCTCTCCCTGTCCATAAAATAAATATCATTTATTCGTCAATAAATATCATTTGTTCGTACTTATCGACATACTTACTTTATTTGTTCGTACTTATCGACATACTTACTTTATTTGTTCGTACTTATCGACATACTTACTTTATTTGTTCGTACTTA
>JAQIXG010001103.1:0-24469 GCA_034700105.1 Oconnorella tubifera | reverse complement strand
AGACCCAACGTGCCCCATGAACCCAGTGTCTCAATCGCTATGGGAATGAACTCGTGCGAGGTAGCAAAAGCGGCGTATTTGGACTGCTTTTTCGATTCTGCTAAAGCTGCCGCTGCGCCCGACTCTTCTGCCGACCTCTTCACGTATGAAGGTGCTAATGTGTCCGGGCATGTGGCATCCCAAAGAAGGCATAATTTTAAAAATAATTAAATAGTTTTGAGCCACCATTCGCTGAATAATTTGGAATTAAACTAATTATATTTGAAAAATATTTTAATAGAAGTAGCTAAACAACAAATATTCGTAAAATACAGGTTTCATATGCATCTTAGAATCCGATCTTTTTCGTATTAAAACCTGATGTGACTTATGAGAGTCAATAAACTATTTCAAAGTTTCTATTGTTGTTGTTTGAACTTTGATACATATACTGTGTCGTCAATAATCATCTTCCAATTTGCTGAAAACGAATCCAGCTTCTGAATTTAATCTATTTCTAATTGCCATCAGTACGGTTTGACTTTTTTAAACAAATCGTATAAGTTTATGGTCTAAACTTAGATCATTTCAATGTGGCATGAAATATCCAACATTTGGGAATGCTCCTTTAGATATTATTGCTTAATGAACATGTCCTTGATATTTACTAAAAGCATACTTGCTTAAGTTAAACCGTATCATAATATTATGATAAAATTGAAAATATTTGAATTCGTATTAGTGGATTTGAAAGCGCTTCGAAACATCATCTTAGCAAATTTTAACTTTCTGTAAAACCTAGCTTAAATATAAATTTGACCATAAAAGTGATCATAAACGTGATTCTAATGAAAATTATTGAAATATTGATTCATGGAGTTGAAATACCGTGGGTTCAAGTTTTACCAGCGGGTAGACATCGAGATATTAGCATTGTTAATATATTAAATTATTATAATTGTGTGAAATAAATGTACAACACCTGAAGCACAAACTATGCATATCATCTGAATGAACAGAATGGGACTGTGTGCATTTATATCTTTTGCTTTTCTTTAGTGTATTAATACATAAATAAAAACAATATTTTTTATATAAAAATCTCCTTGACTTTGATGTTGAAATAAAAAGTGATTAAGGATAAAGTATAGATTTCTACGTTTATTTTAATGAAATATTTTCTTTTAAGTTTGCAATCCCGTGAAGAATCTATTTCCCTTTTTACGCATGATTTGTTATTAAAACGCCTTACTTAAAAAAGTAAAACAGAAAAAAATTAATTTACTAATTGATAAGAGATGAACACATTAACGATTATTAGCTTCACTGATTTCAAATGCGTCGTTCACTTTCAAGGAAACTATATAAAGAAGAAACTGGAACAGATATTTGACAATATAAATCGAGCAGACAGCTCTTAAATCTTAGTTTGTAATTATATTCAAATGATCAATGTTAATTTTATGTTTATTTTACATTGCACTGTAATTTTGAAATAAAATCAATGAGTTAATTGACGGCTTATTTACTAGTTTGATCGAAATCATAGTTTTCGTTTGTTTTAATTTCTGAAACCTGTGCATTTTTAGATTTTTATTGTTGGTTACTTGAGCAGAATTTTTTTTTATAACAGAAAAAATTGCATGACTCAAATTAAAAAGCAATATTTGTAAGCCATCTGCCACAAAATGTAATTACCTGTAATTTTTTTATAATAAGAATACACTTAACATTGATTACTTATTAAATTTAACAAAAAATAACATGCTTAAAAGTTGAAACTAATTACTTGACATTTATTTTATGATAATATTTGGATCAACATGAATCATAGTTATAATAACAAAAGTAATGTAATTTTTTGTCACAGTAAATTAATTGCTTGAATAATATTAAACGTTTAGATGCGCGCTTTAAAAAGGTATTCAAAGTTAAATAATCTGTTTCAAGTCATCATCAGATACTTTCAACCTAATACTAAAAATTCGAAAAGCGATACTTTCTCTCTGTCGACTAGTTAGAAATTTTCATTATTCTCTAGACAGAACAATTAATTAACGCAAATTTGAATCCTAACAATTAAAAGTTTGGGAAATAGAAAAACACAAAGTCATGGAATACCTACAATGGTTGAATGATTCTGCACCATATGAAAATGTAAGCAACCTAAAGGATATTGTCAATACAAACTATTCATCAAATTTAACCGCGATACAAACACATGCACCAGTGTTTGAATCAGTAGTAGTCGTCATCGGAGTTACAGGAACTCTATCAAACGGCCTAATGCTTATCATTCTTTCATATTTCAAAGAAAATCGCCAACACGTTACAAGTAAACTAATTCTCAATCAGACTTTGTTGGACTTTATTGGCTGCATCTCAGTTTCGATGATGTACGCTTTTAAAATATCGAATTTATACTTAGTACATGACGCGACTGGTTACATAATATGTATGAATGTACATGTATGTATGAGCGGTATGATGAAGGGTATAACAGCAGCGGCATCAATTTGTGGTCAGGTTGTTATCGCTACCGAACGCTACGTTAAGATTGTTCACTCAGTTTTTCACAAGCATTACTATCGTCCTTGGATGACTGTTTTAGGAATAGCGATTCCTTGGTTTTACGGCTTAATAACTACAATACCAACCACTATTAAAACGACCGTGATCACAAAAGGAAAATGTATGCAGTATACAGTTTGGGAAGAGCCAGCAGATAGGGTTGGGTACGGGGTTTCTATCCTACTGGGTAACTATATGATTCCAGTTATCGTATTCGTGTATTGTTACGGACGCATTATGCTCGTTGTAAGAAAAAGAATGAAAGTAGTCAAGAATACTGTTGTTTCAAAACTACAGTCCGGTGTAAAGAAAAAGAGAAATGTTGTAAAGACAATGATCTCAATAGCTCTAGTGTTTGTAATATGTTGGTTACCTCTTCAGATTTATTACATTATGATAAATATAGGATACCATCTCGATTTATCATCAAATTTGTGGTACATGTCTGTGTTTGTTTCCTATTTGAATATCTTCTTGAATCCGTTGTTATACGCATGGCAGTATCAGACGGTGAAAGATTCAACGAGATTGTTATTGAGCAAGGCGCGTGGTACTAAAATCAGTGACTTTAGCGGAAATTATCAGATTAAATCAGCTTCAAAAACTGATATTCCGACAGTTGCTACTGGACAGTAAATTCTCTACGTTTAATTAATAGTCTAGACTCAATAAACTGTTTCTACTGTATATATAAAAAATAGTTATATTTATTTTAAAATGTGACTACTTTACATTATTAATTTTGATAAATGTATTAATATTTATTATTAAAAACGTAATTTTGTGCTTGTATATTGAACGTTTCATCAATTGTTTTCTGATTTTAGGAATATGATTATTCTAATTCGGTGTATTAGGGTCAATTTAAGTGCCGGATTTAGACCTTGGGGGGCCTGAAACGCTTCTGCAAAAGGAGGCCTCAAAAATCAAAAATGACAATTTTTTTTAAATTTATTTACATACGACCTGTTAATTCACCTCTACAACAAACATTTATCCTTCAAAAAAAATATTCCTCTAAATCTCGAGGGGCCCTCTTTGGCCGGGGGGCCCTCAGCACGTGCTGAAAGTGCTTCAATGTAAATCCGGCCCTGGTCAATTTCTTTTAATAATTTGAATTTAATATTTTGACAAAATATTCAAAAGATATTATCAGAGCGATATTTACTAAAATATTAAAATAACCATTATTTATTTATTCATTTGGTATTACTATTTTCAATCTTAATACAACTGAATCACAATATATTATTAGTAGTAAAATCAATTGTTGTTTGAGTCATTACTATACCAAATAGCCGTAGGCCTAATTAGTAGTAATGACATAATTAATTTTCATCTTATAAAAAACGTAAATATCTTTTAGTTGTAAACATTTAAAGTATTCGACCTTATCTAACATTTAAAGTAGGCCTATTGACCGTAAATGTTAGTAATTCGACCTAACATCTAAAGTATTGACCATAGGATTGCCATCAAACAAATTCTTATACTTTTCATCTGTTGCAATTTTTGAAAAAAGTGCGAAACTGGAAATATAATGTTACATTTTACAATTATACATTGACTCTCTGTTTTCTATTGAGTCTATAATTAAGGTATACATGTTTTGTATCCAATAAAACATTAACTTATATTTCATATATAATAATAAGTTTTTCAGTTTTTCAAGATAATATGCAATTCTTAATATGCATAGTTTTTTCTACTGTTGAATGTTATTAATACATTTTAGTTTATTGATAGGATCAACAATTTGGAACACTATGAACTCAGCAACAACTTACGAATGGCAAAACAAAATCGCCACTGAACACATCCCATGGCAAAATGAATCTGAAAGAATTAATGACTCCAGTCATCAGCCTGATGTCGCAGAAATATCAAAACACGAAACAGTTTTTGAATGGGCGGTCACAGCAATCGCCTTAGCTGGAAGCGTAGCAAACGGATTAATGCTAATCATTCTTTCTCTCTTCAAGAAATATCGTAAACAAACATCAAACATTCTAATCATCAATCAAACCTTAACGGATCTCATTGGTTGTATAGTAGCTGTAGTGATGTATGCTTTAAATATTGCAAATATAAATATATCCAATGACGTAGCAGGCTATATAATATGCATGTGCTTTCAGTCGAATCTATTATTTGGCACAATGATGCAATCATCAATTGCTAGTCTAGTTGTTATCGCTATTGAACGCTACATCAAAATAGTTCACTCTGTTTTTCACAAGCGCTATTATCGTGTTTGGATGATTTACATTGCTGTTACGATTCCTTGGATTTACGGATTCATAATGACTGCACCGGTTGTCCTTAAAGCGACAGTTATTTCTGATGGAATTTGTTATCCACTTTCTTATTGGGATCAACCGGCTGATAGATATGCATACGGTGTCGTTGATCTTCTTTGCAACTATGTTTTCCCTATACTGATATTTATTTTCTGTTACGGACGCATTATGCTCGTTATTAGAAAAAGAGAGAAAATTGTTCCGCATAATGCTGTTTCCAATACGAATGTATCACAGAACTTAAAGAAAAAGAAGAAGACAAATAATGTTATCAAAGTTATGATTTTATTAGCTGTAGTGTTTTTCATTTGTTGGATGCCAATTAACGTCTACTACGTCATGATAAACGTGGGGTATAATCTCGATTTAACATCGAATTGGTGGAACGTGTCAGTGTTTATAAGTTACTTGAATATGTTATTGAATCCGCTGTTATACGCGTGGCAGTATCAGACGGTGAAAGATTCAGCGAGATTATTGTGGAGGATGGCGCGAGGGATTCAAATCAGTTACACCAGTGCAAATGATCAGAGTGTAGAAAGAAATGATTTGTCACAGAGGATTGAACAATCGCATGATAATATACATGTATAAGATATTATACATGTATAAGATATAGATATTTTGTTAAAGAGAATGAAACCTAAATATTTATTTGCCAACATCATAAAAAATTCATATGTTCGTTTAATTGTTTTGGCCGCTAGCATTTATAATAAGGCATATATTTAAAAGATCTCATTTAAACGAGCACAGCTTGCACAGCTTACAGTTACATTACATCCTTTTCACCATGTTGTGAATATAATAATTTTTATTTTATTCCAATATTATTTTGAAGATCGAGTGATGACAAGACCTACCGAAGAAATGAGAATGTTAACTTGAAGCGAAATGTCATTCACTAGATGGCAAATAAATGTGTAGGTTTGCTTTCATTCAAATATTATTACAATTATGTTTCAGATGCCTGATTACTAAAATTGATTTACCATTTAAATAATTAAATGTCTAATTCTGCATCTATAACTGAGAATTATCAAAAATATGACAGGTATAGACATTTATGTTCATAAAATTAAAATTATAAAATGGTCTAATATCTTCCAAATATTATTGCAAAGCTTTCGCTTTGATATTTTGTAAAACTATGACTATAATAAGTTTAGTTGAAAATATATAGTAGCAATATTTATTTGTAATTATTTCTTTATATGCAATTATGCAATATTTTTGTCACATTCATTAGGCCCACTATACTTGTGCGTGACATTTAATTTAATTTCATTTTCGATTATTTATTTTACTTTGAGTTTTATTTTCTTTTTATTTTAATCGACTACCATTTGATTAATTAATTAAAGTCTGTATATCACATAGGCCTAGTTCTATTAATAATATATTGTCTCGTTTTCAATATTTAACAAAGTTTTACTCCCAAACAAAACCATTACCATTGTCTACGCGATTTCAGACAAGATTCATTATAAAACCTCTTCACTCAGAATCTTCAGATTTTTATAGAAAGCAATTAAATATTTGACTTTTACGACTCTTATTAATGACTCTCTGTCGAGTGCCGTTTGAGGACGTCGCGTGGATTTGATGCATTGTTCACGCTATCGACAGTTATTGCTAGGACTCTCGCGGATATTAGTGTCATTGTTGAAAGCAAGTCGCAAAATATTCGATGGACTCAAGCGCCGTATCCACGAAGGATAAAATAGTGAAAAATTATGTAATTTATGTAAAAGTCTTTATTTTAATACAAAATATGTGTTAATACGAAATACGAAATAATACGAAATAATTATTAATAGACACTAATTACAATCACGAATGTAGTTGAAATTTCAGAATGCATCCATTAATTTTATCTTTGTACATTTCAACAATAGCCATTCATACAACCAAATTTTAAAGTAAATTAAATTCAATATTATTACCTACCATTGTTAAATTGCTAATAATGTGTAATTTATTTGTATTATTGTAAGCTTAATTATTATTATGCCACTGTTATTGCGACTGAATCTATCACTGCTATTTACATTTATCATACTGTTATGGTAGTGTTTTAGTTTATTTGTGTGAGCTCTTTTGTTGTTGTTAAAAGTTGCAACAGATTATTCACAGAGTCACTTGTAGATAAATCTAGAGTCAAAAAACGTTGTGCATATATAGTCTCCCTGACACCGGCCATAAAGGTTTAGCAATCTAAAACTGTTTCGCAAAAAATTGCCATCAGAAAAGTTTAATCGAGATAGTCGCAAACAATATTACTGATCTAAACCTGTTTTTATAGATACAGTGTCATCACGAATATCAATGCAAACACCGTAATAGAAGCACTTCTGTCGTTTGCATTTCTTTTTGTTTCTACAACGAGTACAAACTTCAGAAGTGTTCAAGAAGTGAAGCATTAATAAATTTTGTTGAGAATCTCTTTATTTTGATTTTTAATAATTTATTCAGAGAATTTTGTTAGATTGTCATACATCAGCGTTACATTGTCGTTTTCATTTAGGCCGTTTCAAATCAATTCAAACTACAGAATTGTTTTAATAAATGAAGAGTACTGTAACTTTAATATATCACGATTAATAAAAACTTCATTTGAGAAGCGCTTAACAATACATTATATATAATTTTTAATCTAACTTCATTCAGTTACATAAAAACAAGAAATATAAAAAGATCGTCAGTCCATTATTGTCCACCGTATTCCAAAAAGTAAAATTTTCAATTTGTTTTATATATTTTGGAAATGATAAAAGTAATACAGGTTATTCACTGCAAAAAAAAACTTTCATCTTGCAAGGCGACGCTTAATAACTTTATTATTCAATATCCTCAAGAAACTATCACAAAGTGTTCCACTAACACGTCCATGACTGTCACACAACAAAGATGGCTTC
Source organism: Oconnorella tubifera (assembly GCA_034700105.1). Taxonomy (NCBI): domain Eukaryota; kingdom Metazoa; phylum Annelida; class Clitellata; order Enchytraeida; family Enchytraeidae; genus Oconnorella; species Oconnorella tubifera. The sequence goes on along the minus strand of JAQIXG010001103.1, from coordinate 16,701 downwards.
CTTCCGGTCGCTAAATAACCGGAAGTTCTTTCGGAGTAATATTATAATTGAAAGCAAGCGAATCTGTTTGCTTACGTGAAAGTATCCGTTAGATTGAGATGTAGGTCTAATGTTACGTTTCATGCGTGTTGTTTACGAAACGTTGCGACACGTTTCTACAAGGATACATAACGTAACATTCTAACACGAAATAAATTTGACTCTATCGATATTTGACTTTACTGTGTCTTGATCGTGCTTGATTCAGTTTACATAGTAAAAGCGTCTTCAATTAAACAACCATAACCGCGAAAAAACTTATGTATGCACATTTGATTCCATTATAAAGGTGTCTAATAGAAATATTTTAAAGCAATTTTACTAAATTTATTTCGAAGCAATATGATTATTTTGAAAGTGTTCTATATTACGTTTGAAAAATCTAAACTTTCAAAATAACGGTATATTTTTAATTATCAATATCGGCATTGGCATTCTTGATATTTTAATAAATCTTTAATATTTTTCTAGGATAGCCTAGAATTCTTGTCATTTGCGCAAAATATGCGAAAAACTAACGAAGTATCAGGTCCAATATCTTATCACAAATTCGTTCAAGTGAAATTGATGAAGTAAAATTGATGCGTGAAATCGATCTTGTCATATTCAACTCGTCTCGTAAAATGCTTTCTGAAAGTTTATAGTTTTCTCAGCTTTTTGTATAAAAAATATACTTAGCCAAAATTAGAAAATTATAATATGTAACACAAAAATACATGAATAAAATGCCTTTTATTTTTTTATGTAATTAATATATTTTATAATAAATTTTGGTATTTAGTTGTAAACGACTTCATCTTTTATGAAAAGTTTACATTCCAGAATTCTATGACTAAATTAATTGAAAACTATACCTATATTTATTCACATGAAATATCATGAAAATTAAATAAAAATACCAATTTTTCTTAACATTTATATGATGAATATTTTTATATTGTTAATTTATATAAAAAATATAGCTAAATTTACATGATAAGATTTTTAAACGTTAATATGCATGCCATTTAGAGTATTTTTATGATATTAAAGAGTGGTAACCCATTCCCCTTTTAGATGCAATCCCCCGTTAGAGTGACGAAGCGAAAAATCTATCGAGCTCAATTCAATATACAACTCAAAATAAAAAAATCTTTTGCTATGCGAAGTAGAAGGGCGGGTATTGAAAATAAATGTAAGAGTCTTGACATCCTCCATTCATCACAGCTTGGATTACTTTATTTCTACGTACTCCAATACTACACACAAATAATGGCAAGAAATAGAAACACTTTCAATCTGAGCACAAAAATCTCTGGGTATTTTAAGACGTATTCGATATAAAATAAAGTGTTTTCGTTGTTTCATTAACGCAGAAAGTTCATTTTGACGTTTTTGTTTTCTAAAATATGTAAAATAAATATTATATTTTTGTCAGTTTTTAATTATCAGTTGCCACAAGATATATTTTAATTGAAATAATATTTAAATAATTTAAGAGAGATTGTGATTTGTTTTAATTGTTTATGAGACATGTTAAAGGGCATTTAAACTGTATTAAAAGATTTTTTGCAAATCTAAACGATTTTAATTTAATTAAATGGTGTCTTTTTAATTAATTATTTTAAATACGTTAATGAAAATTCGATTCAGCTGTTATTAATTCTGTTATCTTGTGTTTTAATATTCTCTATGAAACTTACAGTACATAAAGAGATTTTAAAATTTAATGATTTAATGATGATTATACTAACATCTATGTTTAAATTATAATCCAAGATATATGTTATTAAATTAAAGTACTACGATCTATTTTAGTTTTCAATCTAAAACAGAAAATTTCACGCAGATTGGAATTTCTTTTACCACACTATTTTCTCTACGCATATCTTTCCGGTTCGATTTTTCCGGAACGACCGGAACTCTCCGGGATTATATTTCCAGTCGCATTCGTTAAGTATAATCCTCTAGATAAATGATGTGTCAGAAAGATAATGTTTTCTTAAACGATACAACCAGTTAATATCATCTGCAATTAATCCAAAAACTTTTTCCCCTGGATCTCAAGAAATGAATTATTGTAATCTGATTGTTTAGACAAATTCGCAACAAGTTAAGAGTTAAATATGATTTAATGTCCGCGATACAACATACAAATTCTATTTTTAATATGGAAAGAATGAAACGGAATATGCTTCATCTTGTTATCGTAAATTTAAATGGTAATAAAAAAAATTATTTAAGAAATTTATAAATAAAGAATTTATTTTTAGTCTTCACAATTCTGTTATTAAATCAACGAAAACAAAATGCCGAATTATGTACATAAAAAGGACAGCTTTATATAGCAACATACAAAAAATAGAAAGTGTGCTAATATATACGATGTATTGTTAATAAAATTACTTCATTTTATTGTTTTTGTATCCCAAAAATTGGTTTTTATTGAACCTTACAAAAGCAGCATCATTTCATTCTGTCCATCCTTTATTGGTTTATTTATATGATTTCTCGTCAAGTCCTTGTTGCATCTACACGCGACTATAGAGAGAAGAAAAATCGAACAAAACTCAAGAATCCAAGATCATGGAATTAGTGTTGCTTAAATTCAATTACTTTTCAAACAGAAAACATCACTCTTTCTCTGCTATTTGTTACAATATAGGATTGTCTGTTAAGAATTATAATTTGGGGAGGGGGGGGGGGGAAAGGGGGCTTAGATAAATCAAACACTTATATTATTTAAGTTTAGATATATAAAATAACATAATCAATATGATAATTATAAACAATAGCTGTCTATTTTGAGTTCTTTTAAAATCAATCGTTTACCTAAATATAATATTAGAGTTATGCATTATTAGTGCTATAATGAATATTATTAATGCTATAACTTGTATTATTACCGTTATGTATTATACTGTTATGTATTATTAGTATTATGTATTATTATAGTGTTATGCATTACTAGTGTTAGCATTAATGTTGTAAATCAATAAGTATGAACACTATTTTGATTTTATTACATTTTTAGAATTACTGATGAACGATTTCAACTTGGTATTGAAATTAAAATGAATATATTAAATCATCGATGAATATATTAAAACAAAAAATTGACGTTTCACGTATTTATTCTACGATTCCAGTAACAGTAACATCGATACTGAATTTTATATCGATATCGATTGTGAGTAACTATATATACATTAGATCATATTTACGTAGCGTATCTATAGTTTATCATATGTATTATTATCACAACTTTTTTTGCAGTCCATCTCAGAAAATTGATCGTTTCAGTTATTCGCAAGTTTTTTGTCTAATCGAACACGCATTTGACGATATGCCAGATTACTCGACTTTGGATCGACTTGGAAAGCCCATGGGTGAGACTGAGAGATGGATTGAGTCAGTAAATAACTCGGACAATGATTGCAGATATATTGTGTCAAATGCGATCATCACGTAAATCGAGGATATAAATAACCGAGAGAATATCGTCATTCTCTAGTTAAATTCTCACAGTTTCTAAATATACAAAAGTCTTAAAAAAATATTTAGAAATAATTGTTGAAAATTGCGGGTTAGGGTTAGAGTCCGGATAAGATTTGGTTATTAAAGCTATTTGTAACCCTAACCCTAGCCGTAACCATAATCTTTATCGAAACTATAACCCTAACTCTATTAAACCAAAGCAATTTGTTAGAAAATTTAACAAATTGTCTGAATAAACACAACGCATATAATATTTACAACGAATGCAGTAATATTAAATATTTAAAAGTTACTAGAAATTATCGAATCAGTTTTTTATCATGTTTCACTTTTTTTATTTTGTTAGCAAAATTATTTTTATTTATTTATATATTTGACAACATCTTTCTGCTCTAAAATTACCGCCACAAAATTATTGATAAATTTTAAATAATTTCTGCCTCTACTTTCTTGTTCTTGAGTATTTCAACGTCAACAGCCACGTATTACGTGTTTAAACAACGTCACAAAAAATCGTAAAAAATTTAATTGTCTTTGTTTATTATCACTCTCTAATGAATCTAACACAAAAAATATCCCCTTTTAATAATTCTCCAACACCAAAAGACCATTATTGAGCCGCGCTGTAATTTATAATTCAAAATCTTGGCGTGTCATTTTATGTATTTCAAGTAGGACAGAAAAAAAAGAATCGATAACACTGTTCGAGAGATGATCTCATGTATTGTACCATCTTTGAGTTTGGCAATAAAAACTAGACTCGGAGATTCCTTTATTAATTCGGTAGAATTTCTTCTGAGGGGAAAGAAATTTTTGTTGATAAAAGTCGTAAAGAATGAATACGTGACAAGTTTTATGCGATTATATTGTGATGTTGGTGCAGTTTGTGGCCTAGTAGTTCTGTTAGACTATAGGAACCGAGAGGTATGGGGTTACGCACCGGACGATTTTAGTGTTTTATTCATTTTGTTTTTTATCAATGTATTTACAGTAATAAATTTAGGAGATGATATATCTTGGGTTTTTTATCAAACAATTATAAAATGCTAAAACTTGTGTTATAAAGTTTACATAATATTTTAATATTTAGGCGTATAGATAGTTTAATAAGCAGATTTTTTATTCAGGATATTTGAGTAAATACATATTGTTTTAAAAATAGGCCTTAAAATACCGTACAATATAATTAATCAAAACCATAAAGAGCATAGATTGGATTAAAAAAACAACTAAATACTAGGTTAATTTAAATTGCTAGTAAAACTATATTTAATTAAGTGCCCTGTTAAAAATATTATGAATAAAAAAACGACCGTAATATGAACCCCCTGCGATTTTTCATTTAATAATAACAAATGATGTTTTTTTCTTTAAGAAATGAACTAACTCACGATTTATCACTTAAACTGACACCAATTGAACTGATTTTCAGAATATCCACTACATTAACAATATCACAAATCTTAATGATCAAACCCAATTTTTATAATCTTATATCGAGTATCTTCTCTCAAAAGAAACTTCCTTCCATTATCAGAATGAGATCAAGGTTATATTTGAGATCAAGGATCTAGGATCTCTGATAAGACTGGATTACTCTCGGACTATTGTGTCTCGTTGAATTATGGTTTTATAGGATGATGAGTTTTTCAATGGTCTAATAGTTATCAATCTTTGGACGCATTGTTTGAAAAGATGGAACGTCCGTCCGTCGGGATTGATTACATGATAGATCCATTGCGGGGAGATATAAAACAGAAAGATTATGTACGCATATGAGTCCGGGTAGCGGAGGGATGGAGGGGAAAGATATAATTTTAGACGAAGGATCTAATTCAGGGACGCATATAGTTAATTGATAGAAGGTTTATTATAAGAATCAAAGATCGAATTAAATGCATTCGATAAAATAATTTTAGTGTATTGAAAGAAAATAAATTGAGTGTGTTTGATGAAAAAAACTTATTTAATGTATAACTGTGCGTAGGGGGGAGGGAACAAATACCCCTTTTCAAGTTTATAGCTTTTATATACTGTATTTGATATTTTGTAGGAATGTATATTAATAGACATCTTTGCATGTTATATTTTATTTATAAAATAGTAATGTTTTTTATGAATTATTCCTTTCCAATATTAATGCCTCAAGGACAAAAAATATAAATTACAATTTTTTATTAAGATTTTCTTTTCTCCAACTTAGCAGTAAAATATGTTGCGCCACTAATGAATGATTACATTTGCGTTGATTTGTTAATATTTATAACTAATAATACATTAGGTCTAGTTTGCAATGTGAAACATTACAAATGTAGCTAACAAATGTAGTAAACAGTTGTAAGTTTTCATTACAAGGATCTGGATGACAAACTAAACATTGAAGCCAGAAACTACAGTATAAGTGAAATGTCAACGAATATTTGACAGGTTATTAATTAAAAAATGACGTATGCAAAAAGGTTGTGGGATAAAATGAAATCAGACTAAAGAAAAGTCAAATTTAGTGTCAAATTTATGACTTTAATTTCTTTGTTAAGAAATTAGATAGATTGTATCGTATACAGGAAATGATTTTAAACAATATTTTAGTTAGCTCTTGCAAACAGATTGCAAATCCGTAAACCAAGCATCATTGTTAACCAAAAACGTATATTTTAGCTAAAAATTGTTTAATCAAAGCGTTAATATATATCATTAGTTAACACTAATCCTTACTCTAACCTTAATCCTAACCCTAACTCTAACAATCTACTATAGCTCCTAATTATCTTTTTTCTATGGAAATCGATCAAAATCGTAAAATTAATCAGAATTATGAGACGGGGCTTGTTCCAAGCAGATGCCTCTCTACATACTGTTCCGTAATAAACAGTATATATTTAAACCAGTGATCCGTTGCGTTTAACAGCCTGCTTCCGTTTCACTTATCCAGCCTATAACATTAGAGGATATGTTTATGATAATCCACTAGACTTGTATTATGCTTTGTTTAAGCCCCATTTAACAAGCGCGATATTATTTAAAGCGAAAATAATGAAGGCATTATAAGGTTGGTTTATTTGATAAAAATAAGGAAAGCTAGGCACATTGATTTCCAGGAGGATCAATTATAAATCTTGTACCGATTAATACAGTACTGTTGTTATAATTAAATGCTCTGTTCGTTTAATCTTATTAATGTTATATAATCTAGACGATATTGAGTTAATGGCAATTAGCGAAATGGTTAATTAAGAGATAACTTTATTTAATATTAACGCAATATATGTTACATTATAGTTAGACCGATATCGGTGAATTTTTTCTTAATTAGAATCAATATAATAGTAATATTTAACTCGATGTTGCATTAATGGCAGTTTTCAGATTTTCCTCATTTAGTTATTAGTTTTAGCTTAGCCTACTTCTTTATTTTTTTAAATTTCTACTTAGGAATTTCGGAATTTTCTCACTTGACTTCAGCGATATAATTTTCGGCATAAAATATAATCTTATCACATTTTGTTTGAGAAAATCGAGAAACAATGTAGTTACATTTACAAGTCAATGCGAAAGAGAACTTGAGATTAAAATTTATATTATGAGAAACAAGAGAGTTTGAGAAAAATTAAAGAAAATAGGGACAATACGTGAGAATGTTGAAATAAGTACAAGTTTATTCGTTTCATGGAAGTCTGAGAATTTGAGACTAAAATGATTATTATGAGAGAGTTGCTAAATACTAAACGTTGCAATCGTTATTGTAATTTCGACTCAACTTTCACGTTTTAAATAATTAAATCTTAAAAAGTAAAAACAAATATTTCGTTTAATACAAAATGCTACTCCGGTGTTGGCCTACATGTACTTTCAATTTATCGTATATACACAGTGTACTTATAATAATATACGTAGCTATTATAGTATGTTTTTTAGCCATCTAATAATGTTTCAATTTAATTTCCTTGAAATAGCGTAATACGAGCATAAAATAAAGGTGTTGAAATGTAAACAAACGTAAATCAGGATTATTTTATTGAATAAATGGCTTGCGTCGATTATAATCCTGTTAACTGGCAGTGCGCTATTGTTCAAGTGCAGTTGTCATCAATTTCTGTAACAGTAACAATTTTATAGCAAGTCGATTATATTGTTGACGAGCGTAATGTTCAGATTTTGCAAAAAAACAAACGATAAAATACTCCACAACAGAAACTAATAATTATTTGCAGCATTATGTTACAGTAGCAATGAAAACGAGGCACGATTGAAACCTGACGACCGTTTTTAGATGATAAAATAAAAAAATCTGAATTTTTGCCTTCTTATCAAGTGATAAAATAGAATTTTATGAATTCGACTAAATTCTTTGCACGATAAATTTGCTACCTTATTTTTCGAGTAATTTTCATTATATAAAACTACAACTCTTTCATAATTTAAGTCTTAGATGTATTACAATAAGGATAAACTCAGATTAAATGACCTTTTAATTATTACGCTCTGAAACAAATACATGAAAATTTCAATCTTATATTGTTTTCTCGCTAAAAGAATGACTGTTATATTTTTGATGATATTTTATTTTACAAACGAGCAATTTACAGATGTTTTTTTATAACAAATCCACAAAGTTCACTTTATATATATTTATAATCTATTGCATTTTAGTGCTATACCACTTTTTAATCAGCGTTTATTTTAATATAGGCAAAAACAAAATTACCGCATTTTAGACTCGCATTAAATTAAATCCGCCATTTATTGACACCGCAACGTCAATAGCAATTAAAATACGTAATTCAAATCAGCGAACAAAAAATGTAACTAATTTTAATGGACTAGGAGTTACTTATTTTTAAGACGGGATTGTCTCGCTTATTGTCAGCATTTTAGAGCTTTATTTACCGCGTATCATCATTTAAATATGTCGTAAATATTTTTAAATCGCTAATGAAACAAAAGTAAATATTTGATTTATAGCGAATTCAAAGCAATATATCTTATTCGTTTTTACACTTTATATTTTAATCGATCAATAATCGATTCGTTTATATTCAAACAAAACAACAGCTGAGATAGATTTAAAGTCAAAGTAATAAATAATTTAATAGAAAAACATCATTAAAATCTATTTTATGAATATCTAAAAAAAACTGGAATTATATTTTCATTTCCGGTATTAAATCATTCAGAACTTGTTTTTGATTTTAATTAAAACCAGGCATGTTTCGATATCTATGCAGCAGTGGTATGCGGACGTTTCGTCAAAGGACGATTCGTCAATGAACTGTTTGTCAAAGATATTCGTTAGGTTTAGGGTTAGGGTTAGGTTTAGAGTGATGTTAAGGTTTAGGGTTAAGGTTAGGGTTAAAGTGAGGGTTAAGTCTAAGATTAGGGTTAGGAGCTATAAGAATTTTATTTTCCGTTATAAAAATAGCTTTTGACAAACAGTTCGTTGACGAATCGTCCTTTAACGAATCGTCCTAGAACCGCACTATAGTCTAATATAGGCTGTGCTTTTGATTATATATTCATATTTTGGCTGACAATTAGTTTGCAATTAAAATGAATTATTAGCATATTTCTTTTAAAATACTTCTTAAACTATAATTTTAATTAACATGAAAGAAAACATACTAATAGTATCATTAAATTAATTATATTTCATCAGAATCCGATCAAATTCGTCTAAAATCCAATTACCCTTTTAATCTTCACTCAATAATTATTAGTTTAATTTTTGATTTTTTCATATAAATAACAATAATGTATCCTAAATTGTATAGATTCCTAAATGCTTCAGAATTATATCGTAATTTTCGACTAGGTTTACTGTGCATTATACTTTACCATTTTCAACGTTAATTTTAGCATAAACAACCATTTTTGACCCCTGCAGGGCCCGTACCGTAACCGCGCTGCTGCCCCCCAAGGCATGCGTCGCCGCGATCAGCTCTGTCTGGGTTTCCTCCCCCGATCCCGCGTACCTCCCACCCCCGCAAGCCGTCATCTGCATCAAAATCCTCCTAAATTTCCTCCCAACTAGACAATAAATGAGAAAATTCGACGACGAATTAACCGCAAGAAGCGTATTACTTATAGAGTTCGCGTAACGTAACGCGAGGACGTTTAGCGTAACCCAACCGAACTCGTGAAACGTAAAAGCGATGCGTATACCTAAATCGGGAAGTTCGCAAATAATAAAGACAGTTACCACCACTACGAGCATCGCGGTGATATTTTCTCGATGTTTTGTCCGCTTGTTTAAATCTTTATGACGTCGTCGGACAATTTGCAGCGCGTTTACTAGCCTCGCGTTGAGATACACTAAAGTCGCTAGCGGGCCGATAGCGCGGAATATAAAATAACAGATTGTTTTGTAGATGAGAAAATAGAGTCGATGTTGACGAAATTCCGTTTTTTGGGTTTGAATTAACATGCTGCCGTCCCGACAGTCTATCGTGTAGGACATTTTACGTTCGAAAAACCGAGGGATGTTGTAAATACACGCCGCGCAAAGTAGGATACCTACTGCTAGCTTAGCTCGCTCTAGGCTTCTCCATTGATTCCGCAAGGGTAAACAAACTGCAACGTAGCGGTCGGCGGTAACGAGAAGAACTATCCAAACTGTAGCAGTTTGCGCGATGGATCCCACGCCCCAAATATGAGTTTCCATGAATGGAAAAACTCGCTTTAATCCCGGCAACCAATCAGTATTATCATTAATCGTTTTAATCGGTTGAATAAAAACGCAAGCGACAAGATAGATCGTATCTACAAAGGCTAGAGTTTGGAGTAACCAGTTGGTTGTGTTTTGTTTTTCTCTGTCGCGGTAAAGTACGGCTATTGAGAGAGCGTTGCCGAAAAAACCGGCGAGACAAAGCGCGCCGGCGACGTAGAAATCAACGAGCAGTTTGTAGGTGATACTTGGCTGCAGTGGATCAGGGGCTTGAGAAATGTTTACACAGCGAGTTGACATAAGGTTGGGTATCGTGGTGTATTCAGACCAGTCAATGATATCACTCACTCGATTATATTCAATATTTTCGTCCCATTCTCCGAGTTGATTAGATAGAAGCTCTAACGACTCGTCAGACATCATTTTTAGCCGACGAAAAAAAGAGATTTGAATGAAGAAAAGTAAGAGATAAAAAAGAGTAGATTTATAGATGTGTGGTAATACCAGTCGTTTGAATGCTAATCGACAACACGGTGGAAATGTGATAAGAGATGCATCGTTTTGCAAACTAATTGCTTGCAAATGATTCCTTTACGATTATGTCCGATGAAGCTGAAATCATAAAACGTACCTCGAGTTATTGATTAAGCGTAAATCATTTAATAAATGTCAATGAAATAGTGTAATTAATATCTCAGTTAAAATAAAGATAAATAGCAAGGTATTTATGGTAAGCGTATTGAATTTAAAGAGTATTTTCATAAAGTGAATATTTACAATTTAATTACAGGTATTTAAGTGTTATTTGCCGGTAATAAAATAATTGCTATGAAGTTACTATTTATAATAATAATAGCTATTTACTAATTAATATTATTCACAAAATATTTATAGAGGCCTACATTTTTTGCCGATTGCATTTTATCAATACGTATCTTACAAGTATTTTATAATGATTGTTTTGATTATGTAATGTAAAATCTTTAAAAAAACGAACAGTAATTTATATATAATCTGCAAATAGCAGTAAAATAGCAACAAAATCGTTTATGATCGAAATGATATCATTTTTAAAATGTTTCAAATCCTCTACGCGAGAGAGCAACCAGCAATTGCTTATAATTGCTGCACTATTATAATTACAAAACAGAGTTAAATAAAGGTGTTCATTTTTCGTGTTCATTAACGTGTCCTTCAGATTTTATAGAAACAAAAATTTAATTCCCAACAGCTATCTTGATTTTGAAATAAATTTGATATTCTATCAGAATTGTGTTTTAAATTCCGCTTTTAAACAATTAAACGAAAATCGTGAGCTCGGTTTTCGTTATAAAGTACGATTATTAAGAATTTCGAAATGAAACTGATCTAGATCGATTTTTTACTTGAAGTACGAAACTGAAAATACGTTTTGTTTTATTTTAAAAGAATATAATATACAGAGATTAGTTTCAAGTTATTAGTGAATACAAAAATTCACTCAAAAGCAAAAATTTAAAGTGGGCTTATAATGGAAATGAAACGCATTATTGAAATCAGAAATGTATTTTTGAATGAATCAATAAATTTGAAATTAAATACAAATACTTTTAAATGATTACAGTCATCGTTCGATCGTTGTAAAAATTAATTGATACTTCATTTAAAAATCTGTCGACCTTTTTCTTTAGTAGAGTTTTGGTTATCTTTGGTTACAAAGTAACTTGATTATATAATATTATCATATTATAGACATAAGCAGCATAAACTACTATATTAACATAATTTTTTATAGCCAATAAAGCATTAAAAAGAAACTTTTGATAATGGGCCAAATATTCATGAAAACCATCTTTAACTTGAATGTTTTCCCAATTTTTATCATTTTTATTGCAAACATATTTGACGATTTAATTTCAGTGTTGAGAGAGCATAAAACGCTACAATCTTTCAGATTTTACAGCATTCATTGACAAAAACAATGAAAAAAAATTGTGTTTTTAATAATATATATTTAAGGGTACCGATTTCCCAAACCTTATTATTATTCTAATTACTCTAAATTACAATCTTATAATATTAAATTATTATCTTAACTTTATGATTAAAACCATTAAATAAATAACATCTGGTGACGTAATTCTTAAAATCGCGCGACACGCACTCTACATTATCAAAATTACGCAACGTAATATTACGTTACGTGATGCTACGTGATGCAGTTGACTGCACTTAATGCGCAGTACTTATGGCGTAGAATATGATCAAAGTGACGAGTGCTTTTCGATTAATCAAACTCTAGAAAATCTTCAACATTTCTTCATTATCAGATATTGTTGTAATACAATGAACGGATCAGAATTGTAAATTGCATTATTTAGTAAGTAATAAATACGAATATAAATTTAATACACATTTTTTGTGTTAATAACGATTGAGTTTAAAAATATTGCAAAAATAAACTGTTAGGAATACTTACGATCGAATCGCTTATAATAATATTTTTATAATAGAAGCCGTATTTACGACTTTCTAGGTAATATTAGATGCAATAATTATAAAAGTAATTCACTAAATTAGTTTTAAATAATTTTCTAGAAATTAAATCAATAAGCAAACTAATATGTAATCAGACTTTAAATTGAATTAAATTCTCATAATATAAACTATTATCTGTTTTATATTCCCCTATTTTACTACTGAACAGCTTATGCAGACTATTATTAAACATATTTAAATTACTTTCTTTTTTACCCTAATTTCCGATTTCATTTGCTCGAATTATAAATATAATCCAATAATGATCCTACAAATTAGGTCAAGTATACACTCTATACTGAAGTTCGCTCAATTTTTATTCCGAAATAAACAACCGAACTGACTATTGAATAGTTAGATACTTCCTAACTCTCTTGCTTCTTTCTAAATTTATTACTGTTTCAGTTAAGTTACTGAATTGAGAAAATCATTTCGTTTTTTGCGAATAACGTCTAAATGCTTCGAGACAATGTCGCTTACTCGATAAACCTACAACCTGAAGCGACTTGGTGAAACATTCAAGCAGTGTGTGCAAGCAAGCATTAATTCTTGAAGCGCTTAGTTAATGGAAATCTAAAACAATAACTATCTCTGCGTTTTGATCTCTATGCTTCGTTTTTATATTAGTTTCGTTGAAGTAATGCGTCTTAATTAATACTGTTAATATAAACGCAATCGTAGCTTAATCCTAACCCATTCACGGAAGAGTATCTATAAAAAAATATTTAATCAATTCTTATTATTAAAAAATCATTTATCATTACTTTTATTTAATAAATTCCAAATAAATGCAAAAGGCATTACAAAAACGCAGTTTACTGTTTTATCAAAAAGCGTATAGAATAATGATAGATGTAAAGTATGTACATGTTCCTCAAAATTGAAATTAAAAAAAAATCATTAACTTTTATTTACACTGGATATTTTTCGTATGCCAACTCTAAGTCAATCATATTTGAAACTTTTTTCTATGAAATCCATAGAAACGAAGAGTGGGGGGGGGGGGGGTAAGGTCACAGAGATAGCTCTAAACAGAATTGGAAGGGGGGGGGGAGGGTCAGTGTGAAGGCTCTCTAAAGTGGTTCAAATATTTTTCCATAGATTAAATATATATATTCAATCCCCCCCCCCCTTTCGTACGTTTATGTAATAAACGTGAAATAATTTCAGAAATAACTTGGAAAGACAAAAATGTAGAAAATAAACAAATGGTCTGATCATTTTAGATTAACCACTAACAGTTAAAACAATAAAAAAAAAATTTTTGCTAAGAAAAGTTCTCAACCCATCGCTTTTAATTGAAAACCTTAAAGCCTTCCCTCTATCCCGTCCCAGGGCAGCAGCTAAATTGATGTTAATTATTTCGATTGACTGATTGATCATAGGTTTCTGATCATACGATACCGTCGTGGTTTCTATCTTTTACCCTATTACGCATTCGTTTCAGATTTCTTGCAAGATGAGAGCATGATGTATGACGTCATCTATGACCTCATTAATAGTCGTCAAGACTTCAATTGGAGCGGCCATTATAGATTCAAGATTCAGGAGAAAGCATGCTGAATTTTATTGCGTTTAGATCAAATTTACCTAGTTAAAAATGTTGAAAATGTTGAAAATGTATAAAATGAATTTAAAAATTAAATTAGTTTAAAATGTTTAGACAATTATGTTTGTAATGATAAGGCAAGTAATTCACTGTTTAAAATACTCATGAATGAAATTACTAAATAAACAATTTATTCATTTTATAAGTGACTTTAAAGCTATTTAAAAATAGTTTAATTAAAATATTTATATTAAATAGTCATATATTTTGTAAGTTTTTTTGTTAGAGTTTCTAACTGTAATTTAATGCAATAAATCATAATTATTATCTGTTTTCACTGTTAATTAAGTAAAAAATACCTTCCTTAATTGAACTCGATGGGATTTTTATAGACGATCGATCACATTCTTAATTTACTATTGCGACTAAAATAATACCAAAAATCGTGCTGAATGGAATCTAATTTGATCCTACTTTAATTAAAATAAAAACATAATCTATAAACTAATACAGTTCAACAAAACACGTAAAGTATCAAATTATAGAAAAAATGAAAAAAATACATTATTTAGCTTCACGTCAGAATATTATAGTAGGCTATATTTTTAATCATAAGCTAAAAAAATAAACTATCTTCAATTCAATCCGTTAAAAAACTTCCTAAACGTTAAAATATTATAATAATCTAATCTCATGAACCATCCCGTAAGAGGATTCATCGTTTTTATACGTCTTTCATTTAACGCAAAGCTTTACGGCATTTTGACGCAAAGCTTTGCGGCGTTTTGAGGCAACTACTCGTGAACGCTAAATTACCGTTTCTCATTAGCTCTGTCTTCAATGTATTATAGACTGAACGCAGAAATTTCATCAGCGAGTTTGAAATGCGGTAATGACCTTTGCTGAAGATTTATATTAGCAATATAGATCGTCAGCTAGGCTCTAAGAAGCAATGATAATATTAGGCTGGATAAAAACTAATTTAGTTTGATGTTTTCTAATTAAAGGAAACTTAAAAAAGGTGTTTGTAATGTTTTAATTTATCACTAATGAGAGAAATTTTGTTGTAGTCAAGATAGTCAACGTGGTTTGTTTATATACTGCTAATAGTTTGAAATGCAAGCAAAAAATACTCAAGAAAATTAATTTTAAGAAGCAAAGTTGAATTACTAATTGTGTAATTCAAGTTTATTTTAGAAAAACAAAAGTTCTAATCTTACTGTTAATGAATGAATGAATTAGTTAATCAATCAAATAACTATTAATTAAGTTAGGTGAGTTAAATTTACTATTTTTGAATTCTGTGAATAACACTGAATATAACACTTAAGAGTTTATTAAGTATTAAACATTTTATAGAAAGGCTGACGTTGAGTTCACGTAGCATCAGTTTCACAGTATAAAACTACAAGGGCAGGGTCTAACCCGAGGGGGAGCGGATATTGCTTTTTTTGGTTACAAAAAATTGTTGCAGGGGAAAAACGCCACCGCCCGTAAATAATAAAATTGGGATTCACCTCAGTGGATTCATAGGCAGTTAAATGATGTACTTCAAATAGTTAATAGTTCGCATAAAATATCTTGATAATTATAATCTTTTGTTATTTTCTTAAATCTCTATTTTTAAACTTACTATTTCTTCTTTTTTAATAAGTATTTGATTGGAAGTTATCTACTTAAAGCAGACAGTAAAGTTATTATTATATTTATCTAGCGGATAAGTAGCTTTTTAAGTTAAATGCAATGTGATAATTGTGATTTTTTATCATTCTGATTGCACACCATAATAACGCATTTTATTCTTTTATAAATTACGAAGGAATGAAACCTGATCATCTACGTCTATGAACGAGGTTATCAAGAGACTTGAAAATATAGTTCCATTCAATTTATATTTAAATATGAATTTTGCTTATCTAAAACTTAATCTGTATTACTACTTTATAACCATTTTTTACCACAGTATTTTTATTTTCAGTTTTTATTTTTTCATTTAAAAGCATCAATGCAAGACATAAAGAAACATATATCTACAGATTATGAACAAAGCTAATGAATCCTTTCTACGTTCTCAAGTCTACATTTACTCTTTCTATTTATCTATCATACATTATTTTCTTTGTAATTATTAATAAACCAACTGAATTCAGTAGCTGTAAATTGAACTATTCATTTCTAAACAGAATATTTTAGTTTCGACTTGAAACTAATTGATTTATAGTTTTGTAAATCATTGAAACTAAAACTAACAAAATTCTCAAGTTACAATAAAACCTTAAAACAAAGTAATAAATATCTAAATACATTGTTGTATTTTTTTTAAAGTGCAAAATATATCATACTAGCTGCACTGCCCGGCGTTGCCCGGGCGGGGTACAGGCAAATAAATGTGTAAATAATGGGAATTGTAAACATAACATGTTGAATGCGTAAACCTAACACACATGTTGCATTGCTC
>JAQIXG010001102.1:0-24477 GCA_034700105.1 Oconnorella tubifera | reverse complement strand
CCTTCTGCCGCTATCCCACACACAATCTGATCCCATGCCCTTTGTTTTCCCTTGTCCTCCCCCATTGGGCTAATAACTCCTCCCAAACCCTTCCACGTTGTTTCCGCTCTGTCAACTGCAGGATCCGGAATGGATAAGATGTGAATGGGGAGAAGTTGAGAAAGGAGCTCAGTGGCAGCAGCCACTATTTAGAATTAGTATTAATTCTTTTAAAAGTACAAAAAATATGTTTTGAAAATTATGCATGCAGTTTTTATTTTTGATAAATTTAGTTTTAACACTTTATTTTGTTATTTTAGTAATCTAATCGTCACATATTTTTTAAGGATGAAGAATGGAGGAAGGCCTTTGAGCAGCTGAGCCGCGAGTTGGAAAGCAAGGCCGATAGGTTAGAACTAGAGGCCTTGCGCGATGAGCTACAGAAGCAGCTAAGAGCTCTTGCTAAGAGGCTAAATGCACTGCAGGCTGCTGGCCTAGTGGAAGACGAAGCTGCTGGTATTCGCAAGCAGCTTGTGCAGAAGTTTCACTGTATTTCATGTGATAAAAAAGTTGAAATGATGCCCCAGAAGTTAGTCATTATTTATTTGTTAAATTTTAACACCTTTTTTTTTCTTTCATGCGAGTTGATATATAGGTTTAGTTGACTTAATTATATGATGTTGTTAACAAATTTTTTTTCAATCACGTTGATAATATGAAGCCTGAAAAAGTAAAGAATTTTTATCTAGGTTTTATTTCTAGAGGCTTATTTTGTTGATGCTACGCTTACAATACTGTAAATGATAAAATAAAGTAACTTGTTTCTATTCTTTATCCTAAGTTCTTGTTATATCTAAGCTCAAATCTGATTCATTCATATTTATATGAAAAATTAGTATTTTTCATTATAGTATTTTATCTCTCTGAAAAAAAATTGTATTAATTCACATTAACAAACGTTAAAACATTACAAAATTGAAAAGTGTTTTGGGACACACATTATGACAAATGTTAATTTAAATAAATTGTATTTTGATAAAACTAATTGCCTTTCTAGACCAGTACCCTCACTACCCGGGGGTTATGCTCTACCGGAGAATAGATCCATGCGCCCCTATCTTGTGTATGAACTCGATCAAGTCAGACAGTTCACCCGAGGTGGAGGGTAAATACTCTATTTATATCATATTGTACAGCGGTAATATGTATAATACAGAAAAATTAATAGTTTATCATTTAGAATCTGTGCATTTTGTGAAAATTCAAAAATGCTTGAATTCTGTCACTCTTCTGAAGATTTCTAAGTAAATCTTTGAGACGATTTTTGTTTACTAATTAACTGAGATGTTGTGCTTATTGTTGTAGGCTTATTTATTTCTGTATCAAGATTGTTTGATAATTAATCGCCAAATAGATAAATCAGAAATAGTATTTTATGTACTTATAAAATTTTGCAACAAATTGTATATATTGCTGAAATAAATATCAAAAAATTGGGGGAGGGGGGCATAATATATCATGGCCCCGCCGGTCTATTGATGTTATAATAAAATAATTTGTTCTTTGTCAACAATTATTCATTAAAATTCTAGCTGGTTTAAAAATTGCTTGACGATTATAAATCAATTGATATTTAACTCAATGTTGTGTGGGACGATGAAAATCAATCGTTTGTCAAGTGTCGCATACTTAGCATTGCATAACATAATATTGACGTTTGTATTGTTACTATTAACATTGCTCTTTAATCTGCGGTTAATTCTTGAAATAAGACTTAATTTTATAGCAGTGCATTCTAAATTTAAGGTTTGAACTAATTTTGAAACGCAAAGATATTGTTTGTGTGATGTAGTTTTTTGCACTGTTTTTTGCATCCTTGTCATGATATAAATGAAATAAGGTGCAATTTTAAAACGAATTGATTATAGCGATTAGTCAATAATTATTTGTTTTATTCTTTCATTTAGGTTTCCTAATTTTTCTCTCTTTTTTGTTTGTTTTGCTATATATGGGCTTAAAATTGTGATAACTCACCCAATTGTTGTATTGTAATATAATATTATATATTCACATTTATTTTTAAAACTACTACCACCAGCATGTTGTAAATTACAATGCGTGTAAATTTGTGTTCAGACCTTCAGCTTCTCATGGAGATGTAGTAGACTTGTACGCTACAAACAGACAATGCGGAGGAAGTCATACTGTCACATTCACTCACAAACGTGTAGTCAAACAAGCGCCCCAGATACAAAAGTAAGTTAAACTATTTATAAAATAATATTAAAATAATAGAGTTAAAATGTGGTCATTTAATCTCTATTATTTTTTTTTAATAATTTCAGTCCAGTGTGATTGGTATACTTCAAGCAATGTTAAGTTAAGATTGATTCTGGCTGGGTGCTCTATTTATTCCTAGTAGTTTAATTTATAAATTCTTGTTTATTTTCAGTCAAATGTACGATGATGCATATTTAAGACCTGCAGCTGTAAATCAACCAGTACCATCTTACAAGTTAGATATTGCTTACTTTTATATTTTCTAATTAACTTATATTATATTAATATTTTAAAAATTTCTCTTGAATATTTTATTGCTTCATATTGATATCATTGTCAAAATGATGCAATATGAAATAGATTTATTTTACATGCAAAATTGTTTTTCCTGAACTCACAACAATTTACTCTGATCTTATGGTACAGTTAGTTTCATTTAAAATCTTGTAATAACAACAATCCTAGATCATTAGTTACCTTGTGATTATTTCTTATATTATAAATTAGAGATCGAATGTTTTATAATTATATTACTAAAAGTTGACAATGTTGAAGATTCTAATGTTGATTTTTAACATAATAGTGAACCTGATCAGATGCAGCAGCCCGCTATTACTAATGGTTCTGCTAATATTAGAGGCCGTTCCGCGACCAAGCTACCAAGCGTTTATGCTTCTGTATGTTTATTTCTCTACTATTTACTTCATTTTGCTGTATAATAAAATACTTTTGAATGTGAAAGAATGTGAAACTCAATGAGAATCAAATTTTGCAGATCAATACGACTTGAGAAATAACTAGTAACTAGTAACTAGTTACTAACTAGTTACTAATAACTTGTAACTAGTTTCAGTTATAAGTTATTTAAAACAATAATTGATTAAATTTATATAAAGCATATTAATTGATTCAGAAGATGTTTTTTATAATGAATAATGGTCTGTTTTTTTCATTGTGTGTTTTGTACATTTATGTAAACTAAAGCCGGTATGAATTGTATTTCATCAGGGAAATAAATCTAATGGAAGATCAACCCCTGGTATCCAAACCGTCCGCTCCCCCTACTCCGTCCCTCCCATAGGCAGCCGTCCCGCCACCGCCACAGCCTCCCCTCGACCTGCTTCCATCAAACCCCGAGACGCTTCGGAGACCCCGAGATCCGTGAAGGAATCAGACCACGAACAACCCCTCAGACGTTCCATGACCATGCCTGGTATTGAAACCCATTCCCCAGTTGAACAAAACGGAACATCATCTCCTGAGGAAAGATTGGGAACTCCCGCAGTTTCCGATGTTCCCAGACCAGTATCTGTTACCAATGATGAGGGAATATTTCCTCATATTTCACGCGCGAGTTCCGCTAGATCTCGTGAAGAAGTGATTATACCGAGAGAGGCCTTTACAGAATTGGAGGATGCAAATGAAGAGCAAGTCGATGATATGTAGAATAATGTTTTAAACTTTTTATTCATTTTTAATTTTTCGTATATTTACATTTTGCACTCAATAATTGACGCTGTATTTTTACATTTATTCATTTGACATTAAAGCAAACTTATCTTGATTGGAATTTATACCAATTTTTTGTTTACTTTCAGTATTAAAAGATTGATTTTTGAGCAGTTTCTATAATTAATGGATATATTAAATCCTGGCACAACTTGTTCTGCTATCTTTAGTTTTTTTGTTAATGCAGTGCACTAATAGTTGAAATAGTATTAAATTAATAGACAATTTATACTGCTGCTGATTTTACTAATAAAATATTTAAAGCTGTGCAATTCAAGTAGCTTCCATTTTACATGTTAGGTAATCTGCTGGTATGAAATTAGTATATTTGATGACAGTATTATAGTAGTTCATTTATAGTGTTATAATTGCTTCTATGTTTCAGTGATTACAGTATTCATTTTTTTATTTGAACTGCATTTAATGCAATTTGACTTAATTTTAATTCATATTAACATATTAGAAAATTGTAGTTGATGATTCATCTTTTCGATTTTAGTTAGAATTGTAAATATTTATATAACTGTTTGTATATGAAATTTATATAAGTTTTTTATTGGTAGTTATCAGAAAAGTTAGCATTTTTCTCTTTGTATCGCTATGATTAATTTAATTGAGTTTCTTACAGGAACGAATTTATTTGTAGGTTAACAATGATTTTGTATCAAGATGTAATCAGCAATTTTCGATTAGTTTGATTTTTGAATACTTTGTTATTATAACATCTATTACTAGAATTAAACTGTAATGCTTAAAATTAGAACAAATTAAAAAGGATTTGAATTTTTTTCAAAAGTTTCGATGGCAACAATAACATAAGTCCAATATGCCAATGCAACGTGTTATAACGTATAACTTACATAGACTTAATTATATCACTCTTACCTTATTTTAAAAACTATATAGACTTAATTATATCACTTTTACCTTATTTTAAAAACTTAAATTCATGTATATTTTCTTATTTTTCATGGCATACTGGTATTTAATTGCAGTCATATACTTATAATGTCTCTGAATGTTATTGCCAGTGTTTAAAGCTTTCAGATTTATTTAATTTTTGTGTAAATTGATAAAGATTAATTTAACTTCTGCAGATAGTTATAATTATTATTATTTGTTACTCTGATGGTGCAATGGTATTGTTTGATTTCAAAATAGTTTTGTTTATTTATTGTTTGCTCTTGATAAACTGATAATTTCTAAATGACACATCGTATTCAATCATATCGTACATTTAAATGTGCAGCTTTTTCTAGTGCATAAAATATGCAAAATACAAAATATAAAATATGCGAAATACAGTTAAGTACCATAATTGAAAGTTGAAACTAAATTGATCAGTGATGTCACAAAACAGTGATGTCATAAAATTAACATTTAATAATTAAACGGGTTAATGAAAAATCAACTGTGAGTGATAATAAATCAATTAATGATTTTTCGACTAAATCATAATATTAAACTAAATTATGAATTAAATTCTTACCAATTATAACTTTCATTACATTATGAAAAAAACGTAATTGTTAAGCGTAAAAACTATTTAGTAATATAATGAAATTAAAGCTTTATACACCGGCTTGAAAATAATACCCTTATCATATTGTACAATTTGTACATTTTATCTCAATTGAAACTAATTCATTAATTCAGTAACTATCAATGATCAGAGATCACATATGATATGCATAAACATTCAATTGAATTCAGCTAAGCAATATAAAACAAATAGACTTATCAATAGCAAAAGTTCAGCAGAAACCAGTATAAATGGTTTACAATGAATATTAAAATTTACTCGTTTAAAGAACTTTTAGTTCAATTTAATTAACTTACTTCGTTTTTATTGTAATAATTTTATAGAAATATTCCAACACGTTTTTGGTGCTCTGTCAATAACACTGAGGCTACATGAATATTGACCCTTAATTCCTTGTATGCAATCCATACATATGTTAATTTTAAGAAAATTAATTATTCAAATGTTAATTTTAAGAAAAGTATGTTTTCTTAGTTTGAGTTTACTGATTTTATTGTTTGTGTTATGAGACTTTATGATCATTAATTGATGCAATATTGACAATTTATTTATTTATTTTTTTTTCACTATGTTTGTACTGCTTTTTGAGCGAATTAAAGATCTGTATATATACATAGATCCTATTCATACATAAGCATGTATATAGATCATGTATTATGGTCATAATGTAATTTTTAAACTCAAAATATAGCCTATCAAGAATAGTTTATTTTTTAAATTCATTGGAGGCAATCACCCCCAGTGCAGTCCTCTAAATTCTGACATACTGTACAATGCCCCTGACAGGCTATACATGGCTCCGACAGATTGTACATAGCTTTGACAGACTATATATGGCACTGACAGACTGTGCTATATGCCATTAGCAGTACAGTGTACATTGACTAGTTTAATAAGCACAATTACTCAAACAGAAGTACGTCTATGTCTCCGCGATGAAGATCTTAAACAAATCTCTCGCCTAACATCATCATCGCAACAACAAGTGCTATCCACATAGTTATCCCTCTCATTCCAATGTCCATTCCCCGCATATTTCCTCAGTTTACCCTTTTTCCCAAATGAATCGCTTCCATGAATCACGTAATCTTCATTGTGCGATTTTTCCTCATTGTAGTAATCGCGCAGTAAGAATTGCGAAGGGACAAGATGCGTTGCTTTTGTGACGGGTGACCGAGTCACTTTATATCTGCGTTTTGTCAACTTTTCCGATGAGTTTCGCAGTTTTTCGTGTTGGGTTTTAGTACAACATAAATAGCAAGGAACGCGATTGAAGAAAGAAGACGTTTTAGCGATGGATGAAGTTGTGTGATGTTGTGTTTCTTGGAAAGATGAAGTTATGGTGGAAAGATAAACGGAAGAATCCGGACACGGAGGTAGGATAGGCTGATGGAGACCTGATAGAACACTTCCATTTACTGTTATTACATCACCTGGAAAAATAAAGTTAATAAAAGTTTATTAAACTATCCATGTTAAAGAGTCTGGTTAAAGTCCAGGAATCAAGTTATTAGGGATCAGGACTAAAAGTTCAGAACTATTATTTGGTCAATCTATAAATCATAGCTTTAATAAGTTAGTAATAATATCTTTTATTAGTAATAATATCTGAATAATTATTAAGTTATTTGCTTTAATATTGCTTTCATTACATCAAATTGAATTGCTCTATTCTGTATATTTAATAAATTTTCCAGTTTTATTAAAATAACTCGGAATATCATAATTAAATTTGTTAGGAAAACATTTGATAATAGTTAATGACTAGAAATACAAACATTATAATTGTTGTAGAGGTTAGGTTTGGAGCAAATATTAAAAAAATTATTACAAAGCCAAATGATTTACAAAAGCTGCACTTTCTTACCATCAAGACGAACTGAAGATCTCATTGCAGCCACCGCTTGTATTTCATCTCTTCTTTCATCAACAGTGTTCATTGTAAGAAAACGAAGAACTAATAAATTCATCGCGGCTGACACCACAGCAAGTCCGAACAGTATAAACAGAATACTAAACACCACGTACTCTGGTTTTTCCTGTAGTACGTTCTTCTGTTGTAAAACGACAAAATCTCCGAACCCCACAGTCGTTAAAGTTACAACGCAGTAATAGAAAGAGTCCAAATAGGACCATTTTTCGCAGTGACTGAAAGCCCAGGCTCCACCCAACACAACCAAACTGGACATGTTCATTGAGATGAGAATTAGATGAGTTTGCGAGATGTCAGTATCCTTAAAACGAAGGCACTTCTTGAGATTGCGAAGGAGGTAAGTGACGAAGATATTAAGGCGTTCCCCGAGTGACTGGAACATGACTAGGTTGAGGGGTATGCCGGCGAGAGCATATAACATGCAGAAGATTTTACCGCCTATAGTTTTCGGCGCGCTGTGACCGTAGCCTGAAATGCAATGAGGTTATTATTAGTTATAAATTTGATTATAAATTAATCATGTGTATTAAATTCGTTAAGTAGACTACGAAGTTTAGATCCATGCGGTTGGAAAAATACTGCAGATAATAAGGAGTGTTGCAATGTATAGTTAATGAATGTGACTGGAATAACTAAGAGATTGTACTACAATTTCAAAACAGTTTAAAAAGGAAATTACATTGCATGAAGTTTAAAATGAGATCAAATCACAGGTCGGTGGATCAAATATAGAAACTGTAATCAACTTTATTAAGCGTAAAACAAAACAAAAACAATAATGGAAGTGAAACTATTTTTTTAACAAAATTGACAAACAATAGATACCATAGACAATAAACAAACGAAACAATAGAAACAAAATATTGAAACAAAATAGAGATAACAAGGCGAAGAAACTCTGAGACAGTAGAAAAAAGTTAAAATCATAAAAAGATCAGAAGGATGTAATTTTTAAAGCAAAAAAGATCTGAAAGCCCGCGGAATGAAAGAAGACAAAGACTGATAGATGAGTTGCGCGGCGGACGTTAAGATTTATTCAAAGCATTGAAAGCAATCATCATATCCGTCAGTATCAGATATTTTTATCCTCAGGGATCCAAGAGGGAAAGATTCACATCCGGTGTAGAGTCCCAAGTTCACGCAAATATCCGGCAGAATGACAAACAGTCGCTTCAATCTTCATTCTCATTATAAATTAAAATTACGGTTTGTTTTTTGTTGACGTTAATGCAAAGTCTACGTTTTAAAATATCATGCGTGAGATTGTTGATATAAAGCTCTTATTGGATCGTTATAAAGATTCTCTTGTTTTAAAGTAATTTGTGAAGCAATATAACAGACAGTTTACTAGAACTATAATAAGAGTGCATAGAAATTGTTTTCAATATTCGCAATTGTCATAAAGTCAATGAAGGCTCTTGATAATTTGATAATTAAAGAATAAAAAAATGAAATAACTGATTGAAAACTTATTTGCAGAATAATGAAATTGACTAAATATTCTAAGTAGAAATACAATCAAATTGAGCTGTAATTGTTTGCATTCTTTTATCAATTGATTGTTTATTCAATCTAAATGCCCTAATAAAATAAAATTGGAATATTTATTCAATGCAATCACGATAGGCCCATATATAATGTCATATGTAACACTATAAATAAATTATACTTCTCATTAATAAATTATTACTATTTTCAAATGTAATACAATTGTCTGATTATCTGTGCAGATATTTGTTTGAAGCGTTGTGCCTTAGCTTGTCGAATATGTAGGGTATCTACTTACAAGATTATTTAATGTTGACAGTTTTTAAGATCAAATATGATTTAAGACAAGATCTTATAAATTACACATTTAATAGTCAATTGACGATATACTTTTACAATAGGCATACAAATTTTATTGTGCATACAAATAAATTAATTCTAAATTTAGGTGGAATGAAATTATCAAAAAATACTTCATAACATAAACTTTTTATATTTCCATTAAAATAAACGTAATAAAATTGCAATGAAATTGAATTTACATTCAAATATACCTTTAAAATCAGGCCATCTGCAAACAATAATCGACGTCAATATGCCAACAGAAATTAGTATTTACTACATCTATTTATACCATACTCGAGTATTCGTAAACATTCATTCACGAAATCAATAACCTGATCAAAAATCATAATCGATTCGTGTCGTTCAAAAATTTATTACCACAAATATTTACACGATTCAATATTCACAGTTTCCTGCAAACAATAAATTGCTAACTTTTATCTGACGCTATTTAAACGTTTTTATTGCAGCACTAAAGAAATCGTAGTTCTCAAACCCTTATCGTCTGACGAGAAGGAACCGGAAGTGCAATCAACGGACCATTTAATCTAAAAATCAATTATCGCATTATGGCCAAACGTACATCAATATAAGGATTCTATTTGACGGTCGAAGAGGTCTGTTTGCGAGGCCCCCGGCGAGCGGTCGAGAGCCTTGTCGCCTCGATGTGCCGACGGGTCAATAAAACGATACACGACAGAAGGATATTTCTCAGTGCGCACTTGTCACGTTAGCTATTGATAAATTGAATTCAGTTTTTTGAACAAAAAAAACAACTGAGGGCATTCCGAGAAAAGAGAATTAAGATTAGAGCCCAATGGCTTTCGATTGAGGGTTTAATGCATTAATGAAATATATTCATCGAACACGGGTCGTATACTCAGTATTTGCTTTATTCGTTATACTAGAGACTTAGTACTATAATAACAATAGTAAAAAGTACTAAGTAACGATGAAAATAATTTATATTGTAATGAATAATAGAGTTACGCGCAGCTTAAGAATGTATGCTTAATTATCTGTTGTAAAAACTCGTATAAATCATGTCTACACAATAATTTCGCAGTGTATCATGCCTTGTTTATTTATAAACATCGCAGAAACCTAAGATTACCACTGATCTAAGTGCAACGGGCATTTTGATGCCAATTTATTCAATTAATTGACCGAGCATTTAGGTGGGCATAAATCACACAGCGTTTACGAGTCATCTATCTAGGCACGTACTCTTAGTTATTTCGTGGCAACTGCCCAGAGTCCATAAACGTGCTTCTAACGCATTTTCTACAACGTGTTTCTCTTATTTATTGTTTTCAGAGTGTCTTTAAAAAGTTCTTCTTTCAAATAGGTTTTTTATTTAATGACAAATGACAAAGGGCTATTGACATTGTAAATGTCAATGACATTCATTGACATAGTTACTTTATAGACAATGTTGAATAATGCAATGATTAGAAACTAAGAGTAACTTGCAACTTACTCCCCCGCCTAGTTGATAAAACAAAACAACCTTGATTGCTTTAAATTATTTCACTTAATGCATATGCACTGCTTGAAGTGTGAATTATAATTATTGATTTCCATCCTTTTTGCAAATATAAAGTCAGCGAGTCGGAATATAATTTCTAAAAACTATTTATTTAAGCTTTGAAACTAGACCCAGTTTTAATAATCAACGAAAACAATCGATAAATAAATATCAAGTGAACATTTACTTTATAATCTCAGAATACTTTGATATTAGTAACTTTGAAATTTAATATAAAATCAAACTTTGATGATCGATTTACAGAAAAGAAATGTAATAAAATATATCATTAGATTATTGAATTTAAACCAAGACTTTAGACTTGAATCTTTACTGGAGTTCATAACGCACCAAGAAGATCGATATTCTATTAAATCAGGTCATAAATGATGATGCCGTGATTGATTTTACGAAACCGCCATCCATCGTGGAAACAGAATAATGATTCTGTATCTGAGTTTGTATCATACGAAACGAATGCAATGGAAAGGGTAATCCAGTTAAAGTAATTGATCAAGTGCTTTTGGCGTTTAATCTGCTGTATTCCATTTTTAGTATAATCATATATGTAGAAAAAGTGCATCACAATTCGTAGCCTATGTATATATGTACTGTATAGTGTATACTATATGTATATTTGACATTGGTAGCAGATTTGTTGTTTAATTTCGTTATCAACAATGCTACTGTTAAAGCCCATCGTTATATTATCAGTTAAGTAAACTCATACAAACTATAACAATTCGTATCAGATAAGTATAAAAGAAAAAAGCACATGTATTAGAATTATACTTATTGTTGTTAAACTTATTATTAATAGAATATTAAGAATGCATTGCAAGCAAATAGATTAAAAGTGATTTGGGAGATTCGCAAAAAGTATTAAAATACTTCAAGGCAGATGACTAATTTCAATACAGATTAGTAAATTTACTTTTTCAATACAGATTACTAAACAATAATTGTAAACTTCAACCTAATTAGGTGTTAACATTAGAGTGATGGTAATTGCATTACCATTACCTAGTGTTATTTTCAAAGTAGTAGTAATAACAAAAGCAATCGCAATAGTAATATAAATATAAGCATTGCATGAACACATTGAACTATGGCTTATTTTCAAATCAACCATTCAAACAAACACTAATGTGTGACCGCTGTTAACCAGGAAACAGATGCTTAATACAAGAATAGCCTGAGCTATAAATACATCATCTCTCTTGAATCCATCCCTCCCCTCCCCTCCCTCCCCCAGACAGCTGATGAGTAGACGTCATTATACCGAACCTCGGTCCGATTTATCGCTGGATCGAAGGCGAGAAGGACGATATCGATCTATCGACCAGTGATTTCATTCGACGTTTGGCGGGAAAGCTAATCGCCCGTGAAACTAGCTAGACGAGATTGAATAAGTCCTTTATGTTTCGTCAATTCCGTGATTGCTGCAGTAGCTCTCCGTGAAATATTTCACTGTGACCGAATTCAAAATTTACATGTTATAGAAATTTGTAGTTTATTGTATCTAATGATGTAAATGGTATCTTGATGTTTATGATATCTTGCGATGTTATCTTTAAATATACACTTTAGATTGAAAATAAAAATTGCATGATTTCCTTATACTAGCTTCAGTCGATTAAAAATAATTTCAATATAATATCAAAAGTTAATTTTCATATTGACTAATAAAGAGTTGGTAAATCTGTCCGCTTTTCTACAAACAGGTCAGCTTCTACAAACAGATCTACGTCATTCATCACGTGATTTATGGCTTCGTCTCTAGGCCTACTAATGGTCAGACAGACAAGGTTACAGACTACAGACTTGGGTTACAGTTTACAGATCTAGGCTTTAGGTTAAGTGAGAAATTTCACAAGCGATGAAAGCGAATGAGATTAGTCATCGCAGTCTCTTTTTATATATATTATAGCTCTCATACAGTTTAAACAAAACTAATATCATTCTTCAATACACAAAATAATTGTTTCATGCATATCTTGATGTTTGTTAAGTTATTATTTAAGCAAATTCTCACTAATTAGATAAATTGGACAAATTTTGACAAAAATAATGACGTTCAAGTAGTTATATACGAGTCTTGTTTCTAATAGGAGGTAATATTCACTGAAGTTCAAACATTAACTATGAAATACAATTGCTTTAAAACTATAAAGATGCTACATTTAATTTAATGATACGAAACAACAGAAATATGAAGTATTAAATAAAAGAGAACTCCTTGAAATGAAAAAGAGATTGATATCATTTGTTTTTAAAACACCGAATTTAAGTAGGTTATCAAACAACTAAACTTCTGCAATACGTCGAATTTTTCGCAAAAGATTTTGTCGATAATTCAGATCTACTGGGTCTTGTTTCTTTCAATTTACTGAACGCGTCATCTAATCAGTGAAGGGAGCAAGAAAACCGCAAGAAAACCGCAAGAGAGAATCGATCACGTAATGTTTGCGGAATCCTTTCGGATGCGTTGTAATGACGGAACGCGTTCGATTTTTCGTTGCGCAAACGAGCTGATTTGTCACTGTCGATATTATCGATTAACAGACGCGCAATGCAGATAAACCGTCTACTAAAATACGCACTGCTGTAAATATAGACCTGGGATATTATTTAACGTGTAAATAAAAAGTTGTGAATATTTAAAATATTTACATTTGAAGATAAAATAAGAAATAAAACCAGCCAAATAAATTAAATAATATAACCAGAAAAAAACTGAACAGTATAATATATTGGTACCGATAGTCATGAATTTCTTGCTGTTAATTAAACCAGTTTCATATTTCACTGAAACTTATTATATTCTCTATTTATTGTCTTTTCTTCTTTATCAGTATTTCTCAATTTCGTGTTTAATTACTGGCAATAATTTATCTAGTATTTAATTCTACTCTGTTTGAAAAAAAACAAAGTCAAACAATGAACAAATGAGTTCACACGTTGTTTTAATGTAGATCTAATATCGCCTTGAATTCAATTCTCGTATGAAGTTATATAAAATAATCTTCTAAATACAACGCAGGCTCAGAGTCTTTGTTTAGTTTTTGAAATAATCTGATACGCCAATGGAAATACCTCATCCGACTAGTGTAGTTATCTTTTGTGGCAAGTGCAGAAGCTTATCAGCGGGCTTATATTGATTGTCTGGCGTGACGTAATTGATTCGGATAGCGTCAAGTGCGAACTAAGGAATGTTTATTACAAAAAAACGGTGTAGATTTTAAGTTTTCAATCTCGCTGGAATTTTAGAACACTAATTAAAAAATGAATTTTAATCCAAGTTTTCGTGTATTATCAGAATCACAATGTGTATGATATTAAATAATGATACAAAAGGTTGTTAACATTAATTATATACATAATACTTGTTTTTTTTAACTGTATGTCCTTGACGGAATCAAGGACATACAATTTCAATATATACAATAAGAATTGGCATATTTTTTTACATAAAATTAAGACTGTATGTAAAATTATTGTATTTTTTCATCACAACTGTGAACACATTAAAGTGTTAGATATATTTTTAAGCGAACATATACTGTTAAACTATAATTATTATATTAAATACAATTTAGTTAGGCTTTAATTTTTGCTCTAATTATTTGCTGCGTGTCGCCTGAAGAATATCAAAGTTTTTATATTTATTTTATTTTTTTAGATGGTTGTTTTTCACAACACGGATCGGAGCTTTGACATTGAATTGGATATTTCTATGATTCACTCGATTTTGTAAAGGATATATCGAGCTGTATTGATATTGTGTAATGTAACTCAATCTATCTTTTTATTTTTAACGCTTCGGTAATTGAAGCTATGCACCGTCACTGCATCCAAATATATTTCAGCATCGCTGGATACCAAGACTTCAAAATAAATTACAATTGTTCGAACCACCAGTAGCTGTTGTAATAAAAGTGACATGAAAGAATTTCAATTATTTCACAAATAACAATTACAATTCGAAAGCAACAAAAATGCCTAATAGTGTTTAGCAGGACATAAATGTAAGGTGAAGATGATAACAGTAGAATTATTTAATTATAATATACGATTATGTAATATATTGCATAGCCATTGTCATTTCTAAGCAATTTCAATGTTTTTTGTCTAAAATTAGAATTACAAATTTTTCTCAATATTTCAAGCTATAGGATCTGAAAAGACTATCTTCATCTGTAAATATGTTTTAAGCATTCGATTTAACGTTTATATACCTATGTGAACTATAAATCTAGTTTTATTATTACATTACACAAAATATTTATAGCAATTCGTTCAAAAGCATCGTGTGCATAATTTAAACTATTTACATCTCATCAGTAATTGAATAACCAGCTAATACGGTGATAAAAATAATACTTATAAGCTGCGGGGAAATTTAAAGCCATTGGATTCTACCAATTTGTCAGTGATTGTTCAAGCGACGAGTCCCATAAGAGTCCACAAGAGGATCCGTAGTCTCCAATGAGACTGATTAATATTAAAGCTGACTGTAACAAACTCGTAGTTGAGGCATAACAACAGTGTAGTTGCGAAACAAGGACCTTCTTCTAAAATATAGCTTCATTAAGGGTTTAACCGGAAGTCTTTTTTAACTGCTAACAGAAAAGTGTCCAATAATGGGAACCTTTTTAAGAAGAGTGAAAAATGCTGCTAATAAGATTATTTGATCATTCTAAAGTTATATTCGGAAACTGAATGTTAGATATTATTATTGAAAGAAATTACATAGATAGTATAATTAAGCATCCTTGGATAGTATAATTTAGAAAATAGGAAACTCACTTCATAAAATGTTCTTACACGTTCCTGTTTTGCTTAAGTTGCAGCACTGCAACTCTTGAATCTTATTTTATTAGCAATATAAATGAAAATGCAATTCAATAGTTTGTTATCGTGCTTCTGACAACTCATGAAATCATTATAATTGACAGTTATGCATTGAAAACAACGGATGCAATTATAATCGTCGTTAAAATACAGCAGTAGCAGTAAATTTCAACTATTAAAGTACACAGCAACAAAATATATGGATATCTTTAATTGTTGGTATTATTTACCTAATTATCTCCAATAAACTAATGACACGCCTATATTATAATGTCAGTTCAATGCTTAACTATCGAAAATAGTACACAGGTGCGCAGAGCGTATAGTTTATAATTCAAAAAGAAATCAATATCACATTATATCAAATATAAACTAAAGTGAAACATGTCCTTTACTTTTTAGATAGGCTAGAAAAAGGATATCTTCGTAATCTGTATTTTACTGTGGGACGTTAAGTATCAATGTATTACTAATAGGAAATATGAATACAATGATTTCAAATAACAAATTAGTAGGCTGTCACGGGTGTGATTAAATTCTTAGAAATAAACATAAAGTTTAGATAATTAATTGCTCATCGTAAAAAATATGATAAAATATAAATGAATTATAAGGAAACTTACTAATTGCCCGATAATCTAAAATTACATTTTTAATTGTTTTTCGATAAAAGTCTTAAGAATTACGATCCTAATCAAGAAATCTATAAAGCCAATAATCATGTTATGATGAAGCAACAAAAAGCAAAATACACAAACGTAAATATATTAAAATATACCTATTCAAATAGAATTATAATCTATATAATCTTATAAAATAAAAACAATTACTCATTAATTACTTACACATCAGTTATCAGAAAACAATTCTTCATTGCAATAATTCTCATGCAATATTATTTAATTCTTACCAACTACAGTAATGACAGTCATATATTTGTTCTTACCGATTGTAGTAATGACAGTTGTTGCGAAGAAAAAACTTCCCGCGAACTTCCACTGCACTCCAGCTTTGTGAGGCTCTGAAAGCACAACATTCCTCGACAATGTCCTGTAATCCTCCTCCGATATATTGTACTTCAGCTTGAAATGCTGCTCCGAATCCATGAGTCGCAACTTTTCCTCTCTCTCGTGTTCCGACTCGAACGAATCGAAGACCGCTGCACCGATGAGAAGATACGTGAAGGTACTGATTATGAGGGCGAGGGTTCGAATGTTCTGTTTCTTCATATCGTAGCATCTCGTGTTGGATACAACGTATACACTCGCTTTAGCTGTGTCGTATTTATACTGTTTTATGTTAATATTATTATAATAGAGAGTTTGATTCCTGTGATATGTGTTGGTATAAATTTCATGAAATATGAAAAAGTGATAAATATTCAGCTTATTTCAGTTCGATCACTGTGTTATTATTTTAAGCCTGAAATGATCAATAATTTACATATTTAAAATTTTCGAAATTAAATAAAATTATCAATAATTTAATCATTTAAGAGAAAATAAAAAACAATCAAAACTTATTAAACAAGTAATTCGTATAAACCTGTTTACAAATTAATAAAGTTTTAACAAATAAAAAGCAATAGATATCGACAAAAATGGAAAGGTATTATAATACTAGTTTTCTATTTTAAAATATTATTAATGTCGGTATTATGCAATAAAGATAGACAAATCAATAATATTTTCATAAGAATAAATAAGGGCAATAAATGTTCAAAACGATCGATAAATTTTCACACAATCTCACTAAAACATTAGATAGATTTATAAAGAAATCTGCTTTATAAATCTATTCTCAATCACGTTTCAAGCATTTACTTATTGTGATACAAATCTGCAATCCTTATTTTATTATCACATCAATTTTGCAGTTCGTTTTATTCATATTCTAAAAATCTTTGTTTTTGTCAATCTCTGTCTTTCATTTTTACTTGTAGCTTTTGCTACCTTACAATTCTTTTTATTTTCACTTTAAAGTTTAGTTTCACTACTTTTTGATAAATAATTATTTTTCTTTAAATGCTTTAGATCTGTTCCATCTCTGTTTTTTCCCACGAAACATTGCTTAATTCAAATACTATAATAACACCACCCTAGTCTTCTCTCTGTTTTTTCACTCATTTTTCTTCTCGATAAATTGTTTTCTTTTTTTGATTTTAAACTTATTTTCTATCCGTACGAGCATACTGCTAATGCTAGACTATTAACCAAGATTTTAAGAAGAAGATAAACTCATTTTCTTCTCAGGATTTTTGAATACAGAAGACTAAGCACACAATCTGGGCAATAGCTAATTAGCAAGATATTAAGAACAACGTTAAACAAGAAAGTTTGAAAGCGTTGCCAGATTCAGCAAAAAATCGCCCAAATACTATCGATAAGTATCAGCACTTGAACACATTCTACTGCCGTGTAAACAGCATATATACAATGAAAAATTTATATAAGCGTTGAACATTAAACAAACACAGCAGTTTGTTCATTGGGTACACATGGGAATGACGTCATCTCATATTTATTATCGTATAATAATCATTTGCGTAAAGAAGTAGTCGATAATCGCGGGATTGAGTTGAAATATAAAGAGATAAAATGATAAAAATGCAAAATTTCAGTTAAAAATTTCACATTGTGCAAACTTGACAAAAAAGTTAGGGCATACATTTTGGTGCGTATACAACATTACGTTAAGATGGATTTTGTCTTGACACAACAACTATGATATTATTTTCGTAAGCATGAATAATTGACGATTAGAATATATTTTATAGATCATTATAAGCCTAGATACAAAGATTTAATAATAAGCGATTATTATAAATCAATTTTAAAATGTAAATAGATAATATTGAGCAGGTACTCTCATCAAAGCTGTTATATATAACGATAAATATCTGGTATTCAACTTAAACACTTTTTTTATCTTACTTTACTTTCGCATTACTTTCGCATTACTTTTATTCGCATATTTTTTCTGGAATCAGATGCAGCCAGTATTTCTCCTTATCATCTGTCATGCTACAGGCTTTGATGAATTAGATTAATTAAAAACTCATTTTCTTAATTTTATTAATTCGCTGGTCTAACTTCCATCGTAAAAATATGCGCCATTCCGTTGATCCCACTAACATTATTATGAGTACAAAATACATTGCACGCGCTTATATACTAAATACAAACTGCCAAAAAGATTGATTACGATAATTAATATTCACAAATTTATAAGTCGGCAGTTCAGATTTATTGCTTGTTGATCGGCCATGTTGAACGTTATATTGTTGTCTAATCGTAGGCCTGTCTAAGACAGATACATCTAAAAGCGAAGTAGCTGATGAAGCAATTGCATGACTTTTGAATCTTACATCAGATTTTGGAAGATAGTATCTGAACCCTTTATCATTGTAATCTCTTTGTTTTCTTCATGTTAATTAAAGTCAGCTATTAAATATAGTGCCTGCACGATAAAGATTTACTTACTTGCTGCAGTGCATAGTTAGGCATATTAATTTTATTAGAATTTTTTTTATTTGCATAATATACAGTATAAATTCCAGATATAAAATGTATAATATATGTATACTTTCCGATATGCATACGAATGTGCGCATACGCACAAACTTATGACCATTGGTATAAAACGCAATCTAATCTTCGTGTCGCATATAAAATGTGCGATATTAAATAAAGTTTATGAAAAAGCAATAAATAATGCCTCAATTTAAATATTACTCGATTAACACAAGAAGCATACCTCAATCGCTGATCTTTCGATCATATTATTAAACTTCTTTTAAAGAACAAACACTTTTCATCTTTATTTTAAATTTCATTTCAATGCATTTCTAGAACTCGAAAATTTTCTTCAAAAATTCCACCACCCGTGTAAAGAGGCGGAGCATTTTAATTATTTATGGAAGCGATTGAAAACGAACGCTTCAGTCATATGACGCCTTGAGGAAAAGATGTATTAAATCTGCCAGCAGTTAGACGCCTTTAGATTTCGCATATTTATTGGCTGCCGACTACATTATAGTTCGGAGCCAATACACACACAACTTTGTTCGTATTGTTCGACGAAAATATCACAAATAATATAATGCAGTCTATGTTGACGTTGAGACTTCATAAAACAATCTTCATAAATCTGATCCCCTGATACATTGATTGATTTCACGAAAAGTTTTTCGCGTTTTTGGTTAACAAGGTATTATACTACCACGTTGAAAGAATCGTGTTGTTATTATTATAGTTACTTGTGATAATTCAGTACCGCTTTAAAGATTTTACGCGTGTGATGCATAAGTATTTATTTTATATATACGTATACGCTTAGAGCAAAGCCTTGAGATATCCTTCGATTAAAAGATTTTCAATGTAATATCTATTGTTTACATGTATAAATGGAATAACAAAGAATTTCTAAACGAATAAAGCCTTTGATTTATTTCAATACTATGTATTTCATTCGTTTTGATTCTACTGCTCCGTTTTATTTTGAAACTAGGCCTAATAAACCGACGCGAACCTTTATTAAATTTACTGTTAATAACCTTGGATTTAGCAAGCACAAATATATATTCAAAGTTATCCAAAACGAAGACAAAAAATAATAACAAAACGATCAAACGAACAAGAAAATTGAAAAGCAATATTGTTGGCGTTATTATTTGCAGATAAAATATCTAAAATTGTCTACGATCAATAAATTACAAATAAAAACGAAAAAATAAATAATCATTGAAACTATAGAACGTCATAAACGCTGCACTCATTTCGCCAACAATATTTACTGTACGGTAGAGACTAGAGAAAGAACAAAACAAACACCATCGACGATCATTTATCGCAAAAAATCAAAACTCCAGGCATACCGTTTTCTACTGCAAACATTAATACATTTTTTAGAGTAAAATATTTCTGATATTGAATTATCAATGGGCGTTATAAAGGGATTGAGCTAAATTTGAGAAATAGGATACATTACATAAACGAAATGGAATATTTTGCTTTTAACAGATTGACTCGTACTAATAAGTACTGAAAACTGAATACTCTACAATATTCTTTATTACAGTAAAATGAAAAAAGCTTTAAATAATATACTTTAATAGCCCTAGCAAAATAATTAGTCTTAAATATGCTTAACTTTTAAATAGTCTTATTTACTTGTAGATATTGTGATTAAATATATTGACAACGAAGCAACTTTATAAGCTAGACAAAAAACACTAAAAATCATAATTACAATGTACATTGAAATTTAGTTAAAATCCAAACAGTATTTGCAGAATAGCAAAGCCCCACTGCAGCAGCAATATCCATTGACGATAATTAACGCATTATCGTAATTGGAGCAACAACGCTGCAGTAACATATCATTAAACTTATCAAGTTTCATAGAAGCTTAATACTATATTTGAGTTTGAACAAGCGCATAAATATAGTTTATGTATATATATAACTATATTTAGTTATATATACATAATATTATGTATATATAACTAAATATATATTGTTTACTTTTTATACGCATTGCCTTGAATTAAAAAGAAGACATTTCTTGACATTTCAAATTTCCTGAAATTATTTTTTTTTTAAATCCTTGATAGAATTTCTTAATGAAATGTTATTAAATCAGCTTTATGATATTATTTAAGTTTTCTTTAGACATACTTAAAATTATAAAAGCTTAAAATAATACAACAGCGAGTATAATAGTCGTAAAATAATCTTATTAAATTAAGTTTTTTTATTACGATTACCATCATCTTCATTAATCGTCTTACCCTATACTTAAGTTTTCTTAACTTATCAATCAAACTTTTATTTATGTTATATATAAATAATATAAGTCGACTTTGTAACAATACAAAAATTAACCAACTTAACGCTAAAAATAATCGAAATCACTAAAAATAGTTTATATTCATGCAAAATTAACTACCAGCGATTATATAAAACACAACTTACCAGCAGGTCGAAAATATGTTTATACACTTTATACACATTAACATTTTAATTATCTTTCGCTTAACGCACCTGTGCAGTCACTGTAACACAGTGCACGATCACACACGACGATATCGTTTATCATCTGTCGACTAAACTGTAGGCGAGAACAGTAGTTACAAAGTTACAGTAGATAGAGCCGACTAGCTAACATCGATAAAATATTGCAACAGCTGTGTGTCGCCTGAATGAAATAAAATTTAATGTCAATTCAATAGAAATCATTATTTTTTCATTCATCGCTTGTATCGTTTGTATTAAAATTTGTAGAATAACTTTAGCTACTAAAACACTGTCTGATATATTAATCATAAAAGATTAATAAAATATTGTCCTGCACTACAAGCTTAACGTTGAATTTGATTAAACTATTCTAAATACTTGAATTCATGATAGGAATTAACTCTGTTACGCGAAAAAAAATTGATTGAAATATTATGAAAAATGTACAGCAAGGAAGTGTTCATGTCTAGCGCATGATTCATTTCCTGTAATATTAGTTTGCATGCATCATGAGTTCATGAGATTCTATTAATAACAAATTCATCTCGGCTTCTGACCTTATTTCTTTGATGCTCGCTATTTGTAGCTTTTAGTCATAAATGCTGGATGGGTACAATTTGGGTTCATGGGGGTCTAACTAACGCGTGCCTTAATATTCTCACTTTTTATGAATCAGAGTTCCCATCATTTCTTTGCTGCAATAATTTTTATTTCTCTATTTCCAGCACAATTAAGACATTACATTAAATTGGTCATATTACATTTAAATTAAGGCATTACATTAAAATTAATTTTGATAATTGATTTATGAGTTTAAATCAATTATTATGAAGTTATAGTGACCAATAAATTAAATACGTTACAAAATATATAGACCGTCAACAGTTTTAAATCTAATAAAATAAATGCATCTTTTACTTTGAATAATTTGACCATCTAACTTAAAACATCTATTATTAATAGATCTATGTCCTCAACCACCATTTGACCAACCAATCAATAGGTCGGATAAAACCAGATATAAACGCTGCTCCTGAGGCAGACTAGAGCTGGATTAGTTCATTTCTTATAAACTATGACTCGCTGTTATATTTAAGCACAGCACTGATCTATTATAATAAAGTTTCAATCGTCAGAAGTCATTACGTTCAAGAATATGATGATCAAACAGACCAGCGGGTTCATTTCGTCCGCAAGAGGTCTTGACCTCGGTTTTCGATTAGTGCGGGATATTTTGGAATAACATTTCTGGCCGCGCAGCTGGCAGAAAATGATATATTGTTTGGGATCGTTAGCCATCTGAATTAGGCGCTGATTGTTCAAAGAATCACTGATTTAAAAGTAAAAAAAATATTTTGGCCATCGTTAAGGATACGGTATGTCGCACAATTTCAATAACATAAAACTGTTCAGCATTGAGAGCAAAAGTTTAACAGATAATGATAAATAGATGTAATAGCAAGAAAAGGGAGGTGGTAGATTGATAAATAACAGATAATAAACAGATTATAGACAAATAGTAAAGAGATAATAAACTGACAATTCCATAAATTGATTTTGGTGTTGTATGACCGTGTATCTTTTAACATAGTCGAAGTTTTGTCAAAATGTAAAACTCTCTCCCAATTGTATTTCTGATAAAATTGACTCTATAGTGAAAACAAATATCTTATAAGGAGAGTACAGAAACAGTTAACGACAGTTTAAACAATATACAGAAAGTTAATCGTTTGAACAACTACGGCAAATAAAAATTTGTTCGACAAACGTTAACACATTAATATACCACAGTTAAAAAGTATCTTGGGAAACTGTCCCAAAAGTTCCCAGCAATGCAGCCGTATTTCCTCTACAGTTAATCCTAAACGATGAAACTTAAAATATATAAATGCAAACTTACATATTATTATTATACAGACATAGTAAACTAATACTATTATACTTAATATTACATATTAAAATACTTTAATTAAGGATATAATTACATTTGTCCATGAATTTATCGACTATAAAGAAATTTCCCATCATGTAGTATTTGGTTAAAATTCTCTTTAATTCTTTTATTTAATTAAAAACCGAAAAAATTAAATAAACAGGTAAATAATATATTTAATAATAAATTATCTTTTTGCAATAATCTTTTCGTATAAGAAAGTATTTAAATATAAATTTAAAATGTTTAAAGTACAATAAAATATGAGAAAATGGATAAAATATGTCCAATTGGAAAGATGTAAATGATAAAATATATTAAATGGGTTAATTTCGGAAGAATACCTTTCGGTTGTTTTTCCTCAGGGGTCAAGTTTGATATCAGTATAGCTTTATATACTATTGGATTTGACGTGACGAGGGATAGGAGAATTATGAATACCCAAACAATCTAGTTTCAAATTAAAATCGACCAAATTATCGGCAAATGACTGAAAAAAATAGTGTTTTTATTGAATTATCGCAATCTCTGCATGTTTTTTGTACATTATATAATTTAAAATAGGTGTCTAAAATGTATCTTACTCAATGAGATTTAATAATATAACTTTAATATAGTATAGTATAATACGTCTTTTAAAGCTTCTTTATGGCGTAATTGTTGCAAAATCTGTCACCCTGACGTAAAATCTATCGAGTGGTAACAATGACTACGAGCTTACTCCAGGGTAAGCCGTTGTACTGCCGAGAATGGGTTTTCAGCAAAGTGAGCCACTGCCTGGAGCACAGGGCCACAGCGAAGACGTGCGGGGCCCTGATCATGGGGGGCCCAGGGTGCGGCAAAACTGCGGTCTGTTGTGAGCTCATTTGGCCGACGTCTAGTTCACCAGATGGTCGCCAGGCGGCTTTGTCCAAACGCATACTTGCTTATTACTTTTGTCAGGTATTTTATTCAAAGTAAAGTACTTTATTTAAAGTAAAGTACTTTATTCAAAGTAAAGTACTTTATTCAAAGTAAAGTACTTTATTCAAAGTAAAGTACTTTATTCAAAGTAAAGTACTTTATTCA
>JAQIXG010001101.1:0-24482 GCA_034700105.1 Oconnorella tubifera | reverse complement strand
GTTTAAAACTCAGTTTAAAACTCAGATTAAAACTCAGTTTAAAACTCAGTTTAAAACTCAGTTTAAAACTCAGTTTGAAACTCAGTTTAAAACTCAGTTTAAAACTCAGTTTAAAACTCAGCTTAAAACTCAGTTTGGAACTCAGTTTGAAACTCAGTTTAAAACTCAGTTAAAACTCAGTTTGAAACTCAATTTAAAACTCAGTTTGAAACTCAGTTTGAAACTAAATTTAAAACTCAGTTTAAAACTCAGTTTGAAACTCAGTTTGAAACTCAGTTTGAAACTCAGTTTAAAACTCAGTTTGGAACTCAGTTTAAAAATCAGTTTAAAACTCAGTTTAAAATTCAGTTTAAAACTCAGTTTGAAACTAAGTTTAAAACTCAGTTTAAAACTCAGTTTAAAACTCAGTTTGAAACTCAGTTTGAAACTCAGTTTAAAACTCAGTTTAAAACTTAGTTTAAAACTCGGTTTGAAACTCAGTTTAAAATTCAGTTTAAAACTCAGTTTAAAACTCAGTTTAAAACTCAGTTTAAAACTCAGTTTGAAACTCAGTTAAAACTAAGTAAATTAATGTAGTTTCAAATAACGTATACACTTTGGAAAATAACTATGTAATTACAGTAACAGAAAATGAATTAAAACAGTACAACTGATTTTAAGTAAAAAACGTAACATAACAATAAACGATTTGCAATTTGAAATCAAAATTAAAACCTTCGTCTGAATTATCTTCGCAATCGTTTATAGAATTGTTGACTTTCGAGAGCGGAATGCAACCTCCCTTATAACATCTGAACTGAGTAGATGTGCAGGTTTGATCAACTCGGAAAAAGAATAAAAAATTCCTGATTTTTTGCTAATTTTCTTCTATTTGTAGCTAAATAAGCTGTTAATTTTACTTCAAAATGTTTAAGATAACTTACTAGTGAAAAAGCGTATTATATATCTTCTAAAATAGGTAAATATCTGAATTATAATACATTAAATACTAGTTTTTACTGAATACTATAAATAGAAATGTAAAACATTCAATGTACACTGATATTCAGAAATAATTATTGGACGTTCAAACAGACTAAAAAGACTTTTTTCTGAAAGGCTTCAAAAATCTAAGATTAACATATAAACAATTCAATGAAGGGCTAGAGATTGTAATTACTCTTTCAATCGACAGATGGCAGAAATTACGAGGAGGTCCAAGCGCAAGAAAAAAAATAGAACTTTATAACATTCACCTGCATCTATGCTTTGAGAGTTGTGTAAGAATATCCACAATAAAATCAGAAAGAGCATCTTTTTGCGAATAATTCTTGTCATACAGTTGTAAAAGTGAAGTAATTGCAATAAAAACTTGTGTTTTAATTAAACTGAATGAAACTAACGACTAAAGAAGTCTAATTGATTTAAAACTCAGTAATTTGAATATATCTCTTGTCTTTTTAAAGTAATTATCGCATTTAGATATCTGTGTTGTTAATAACTGAGCGTTTCATTCGTAAACTGAATTCTTTTTGTAAATTAGTAATCACATTAGAAACTATAACATGTTCGAACGAATCTGTAATTATCTCAATCTGCAAGTGACGCCTGGCTATAAAGGCGAAAGTTGGAAAATTCTAAATGGAAGAATAAATTAAATAGACTTATATTTAAATGTAGATAGACGCAGCAGAATTTGCAGTAGCCTATAATAATTATTATTAGTTAATACATAAATAAATTGTTCAAATGGTTATTATTTGAAGAGAAATTAAATAATATTATGTGAACGGAAATTAAAATTTAAGAATCATAATAATTATCTAATGTTACAATGAAATTAGTCAGTGTCTGAAATAAATAAATAGATAAAATAAAAATATATGCAGTGATTTACAAAGTGTTCAATTTATGAAATATTCGGGGTAAGCTTACTAATCCACTAGTAACATTGCTGCAAAGAGATTGCGAATTAGAATAAAGTTGCAAATTGTAATTAGATAGCTGTGAAGAATCAATTAGAATCCTTCAGCGTGAAATGACTGCAGCTTGAACAGTATATTGCGAGAATTAACCGAACATCTAAACCAAAGTTTTTCTTTCTTTTTATAGTGTACAAGCTTTGCTATAGAAGTATTTCTAATCATGTAATAAGTTCTAGTAGTAACAAATTAAAAAGATATTTCATAAATCACATTAGATTTTAGTTATATTTAAATTAATTGAATTTCCATCAGAGTGTAACATGCTTTATCAGTGATTGTTAATTGCTGACTTAATCGTATAAAATGAAACAGACAATAAAATGATTCAGTATTTCATTTTCAACTTGTTCTCGTAAAACTGTTCAATAATAAACTTGTAAAATATGTCTACATTTTGTTAAAACGCTAATTTCTAAGCATTAGGCCTACTGGACCTACAAGCAGCTACTGTAACATGTTGCTGTAGTATGATTGTATTACTAGACATTGATAATATTATATTCAATATCAGATAGTTGTGAATCAGGGTAAAGGGGCATTCACACCCCTTTTTAAAAACGCTTTTTTATATTATATCGAAAAGTTAAAAATGGTTGCCTTCCAAAAAATGTTTAAGCATTATATTAATTTTTAAATAAAATTCTTCCAAAAATCTCAGTATTACAATAGATTTTCAAAGAATTTTACATAAAAATGAAGTTTATACAAAAATCAAGAATTACACATAGCAAATAAATAATTGCGAGCTTCAGCTCAGTCAAGACATCTTAAAATAGTGAACTATTGCGCCACAATGGTTGCTACTGCATAAATAAGCTTGCAGCCTCTGAAGCCAGTACGCCCAGAAATAGA
Source organism: Oconnorella tubifera (assembly GCA_034700105.1). NCBI lineage: Eukaryota > Metazoa > Annelida > Clitellata > Enchytraeida > Enchytraeidae > Oconnorella > Oconnorella tubifera. The sequence goes on along the minus strand of JAQIXG010001101.1, from coordinate 21,666 downwards.
TCTCATGATATACAGCCTATCTTCCACTGCACTACAAGATTTCTTGGCTTAGCTTGCTGCAGATTTTAGTGTAGCCAAATATTATAATCTACCAGTTAGTTCTGTACATCTGTACTAGTTTGTAAGAACAGCTGCAGGCCAGAGCTTGGGTCAATCTTTGCAAGCAAGATACAATCATACAAAACGTAGAGTTAATAACTCGTGGAGATATACGTGCATGCAGTTCTTGTTATTTAAATATCTCAGATTATATAAAATAATTCTTTTAAAAGTCTCAGTCTCATTTTTATAGTCTCAGTGAAGTCAATAATAGTGTAAGTTCATTCTTTTCTACACTTTTGTTGTTTTGCTGGATATTATGATCATTTTATTTCGTAGAGATATGCAAGATCTAATGAATCAAATACTTTTTACAACTTGTTGATATAGACAGAAGTTGGTCAAGTATTGGTTCTTCAAAGTATATACATGAAACGTATTTTCTAAATTACTCTACAGCTTAAATTAATATATTGTCTTAATGTTTCTCATTTATTAAATTGATAATATTTCGTTTTTATAGAGTCTGAGTTAGGAATAATGATAAGATCATAAAGGTTACGGTTTAGTTACGACTATACTGAAATAATATAACTAATTATGTAATTGTTATAGAAAAATGAATCCAAATCAAGCAAATTCTGAAGCTAAAGGTCCAGAACAGAAGTCTCCATCAACACCAGGGCCCCAGTCTCCACCACAAGGACCACAGGCCCCTACTGTACCGCCTACTGGGCAGCAGCCTACAGCTCCTCGATCTGCTGGGCAGCAGCCTACAGCTCCTCGGCCTGCTGGGCAGCAGCCTGCCGCTCCTCGGCCTGCTGGGCAGCAGCCTGCAGCGGCTCGACCTACTGGGCCGCAGCATGCAGTGGCTCGACCTACTGGGCCGCAGCCTGGAGCGGCTCGACCTACTGGGCCGCAGCCTGCAGCGGCTCAAACTACAGGGCCACAACCTGCAGCTGCTCGACCTACTGGACAGCAGCCTATTGCCCCTGGGCCTACTGGGCAGCAGCCTGCAGCGGTTCGACCTACTGGGCCGCAGCCTGCAGCGGTTCGACCTACAGGTCCGCAACCTGCAGCGGCTCGACCTACAGGGCCGCAACCTGCAGCGGCTCGACCTACCGAACAGCAGCCTATTACGCCTCAACATACTGGGCAGCAATCTACATCTTCTCAACCTACTGGGCAGCAATCTACAACGCCTGGTCAGCCTACAGCTCAGCAGCCAACACCGCCTGGGCCTATTGGGCAGCATCACACTGGTCAACAGCCTGCTATGCAAAAACAACGTCAACAACAGGTTGCTCCTCACCAGCAACAGACAACAGCATCCGAACAACAGCAGCAACAGCCTACAGTTAAACAACATGCAGTGCAACAGCCTACAGTGCAGCAGCCTACTGCTCTACAGCCTGCAGTGCAGCAGCCTACTGCTCAACAGCCTACAGTACCACAGCTTACAGTGACTCAGCCTAGAGGGCAGCAGCCTACTACTCCACAGCCTGCAGTGCAGCAGCCTACAATGCAACAGCCTGTGGTGCCGCAGTCTATACAGCCTACTGTTCCACAGCCTAAAGTGCAACAGCCTACTGTTCCACAGCTTAAAGTGCAACAGCCTACTGTTCCACAGCCTGCTGTGCCGCAGCCTTTAATGCAACAGTCTACAGTGCAACAGCCTACAGTGCAACAACCTGCAGTGCCACAGCCTACAATGCCACAGCCTAGAGTGCAACAGCCTACTGTTCCACAGCATACTGTGCAACAGCCTACCGTGCCACAGCCTACGGTGCAACATCCTGCGGTGCAACCGCCTACAGTGAATCAGCCTGCAGTGCAACAGCCTGCAGCGCAGCCGATAACAGCTCAACAGCCTACAGTGCAACAGCCTACAGTGCAACAGCCTGCGGTGCAACAGCCTGCATCGCAGCAGATAACAGCTCAACAGCCTACAGTGCAGCAGTCTACAGTGCCACAGCCTGCAGCCAAACAACCTGCAGTGCAACAGCCTGCAGCGCAGCCGATAACAGCTCAACAGCCTACAGTGCAACAGCCTACAATGCAACAGCCTGCGGTGCAACAGCCTGCATCGCAGCAGATAACAGCTCAACAGCCTACAGTGCAGCAGCCTACAGTGCCACAGCCTGCAGCCAAACAACCTGCAGTGCAACAGCCTGCAGTGCAACAGCCTGCAGTGCAACAGCCTGCAGCTCCGGTGCCGCAGCCTGCATTGCCGCAGTCTACACAGGCTACTGTGCCACAGCCTGGAGTTCCACAGCCTGCAATTCCACAGCCTAAAGTACCTCAGCCTACAGTGCAGCAGCCTATAGTTTCACAGCCTGCCATGCCACAGATGACAGGTCAACAGCTTACAGTGCAACAGCCTATAGTGCCACAACCTGCAGCCAAACAGCCTGCAGTGCAACAGCCTGCAGCTCCGGTGCCGCAGTCTGCAGTGCCGCAGTCTACACAGCCTACTGTGCCACAGTCTGCAGTGCAACAGCCTGCAGTGCAACAGCCTGCAGTTCCACAGCCTAAAGTGCCACAGCCTACAGTGCAGCAGCCTACAGTTTCACAGCCTGCTGTGCCGCAGCCTGCTGTGCAACAGCCTATTGTTCCACAGCCTACAGCTCAGCAGCCTACAGTGCAACAACCAGCAGTTCAACAGCCTGCAGTGCAGCCTGCAGTGCAACTGCCTACAATTACACAGCCTACAGTGCAGCAGCCTACAGCTCAACAGCCTAGAGTGCAACAGTCTACTATTCCACAGCCTACTGGACAGCAGCCTACGGTTTCACTGCCTACAGTACCACAGCCTGCAGTGACTCAGCTTGCAGTGCAACAGCCTATTGCTCCACAGCCTGCAGTGCAGCAGCCGACAGTGCAGCAGCCTGCAAAGCCACAGCCTGCAGTGCCACAGCCTGCAGTGCAACAGCCTACAGTGCAACAGCCTACAGTGCAACAACCTACAGTGCAACAGCCTAAAGGCCAAAACAAGAAATCAGCAGATAAAAAAGTAATCAATCAGAAGCAGGCACAGGATCAGAAATCAACCAATCAAAAGCCAACTCAATCACATGATCAGAAATCATCCAATCAAAAGCAAGCTGACCAAAACAAGCCAAACAATGAGAAGAAAGGTCGTCAAAAAGGCAAAGGTCAACAGCCAGTAAGTCAAGTGGTTCCTAGCGAGAAAACTGAAATAATTTTACCACAGAATTTTGACGATTCAGTTCAAGTTGATTTAAATAAGGTGGGAATTTATGGAAAGTTCAGTGCAAAATTAAATGATATTGCCATTTGTTTAATTGTACTAAACATATACTCATTTATGCTTTAAACAAATACATTATTAAATCTATATTCTCTATTAAATAATGTGTTTTTAAGTCTGCAGTACGCTTATGCATTAAAATTTATTATTTATTGTTTTAATAAAATTGTGAAATACCGACGTTTATAAATATGCAATGTCATCTTTTGTCAAAAATGTCCTTTTTTATTCCAGACTTTGTTTATAACGTCTAGAATAATTATTAGTAAACGAATTATTAATAAGAATAATCGTTTTTGTTTTACGCTGTTAAATTGTTATTCAGTCGTTTGTTTTGTATAAAAATCATCTCAGTTTTTAACATTGTATAGGATTCAGCTAATAAAGAGAATGTTAATCTTGAGGTCGTCGGTTCATTTCCTGGTGAATCTACTCACTCTGCAACTGTGTGTGACCACGACCATGAGCATAACCATAATCATGAGCATATTCATGAGCAGAATCATGAGCATAATCATGAGCATGAGCATAATCATGGAGATCATGAACATGAACATTTGGATCACCAAGCTCAGGTTTTTAAATAAATTATTTGAAATTAGCTTATGTTTTTAAATCGTGTTTTAATCAGATTATAATAATTATAATAGAAGTTATAAATGCACTTTAAACAATGCTGTTCTAATATATATGTACCAAATTTCATTGTATTAAAAATTATAATTAATATCAGGGGCGCCGGAACGGAGGGGGATGAAAGGGGGGGGTCATTGCTCCATCCTCTCATCAGAATTTTGCTTATAGCGTGCTCATTAATAGCTTTGATTTTAAGGCTGCACTAAATAAAGCTGCTTTTTTAAATAATTTCGGAAAGTAGAGGGGGTTGCTACACACTAGTTATAAACACTCCCCCCCTCCATCAATTATAGTACTCTATTGTTAGCTGTTAAACTGTGTACAGGAGGTGAGCGGTACGCAGTGTTGGAATTGCAGGGGAGTGTGGGGTTCAAACCCAAACTTTTCTGCTTCACTCCCTTACTTTTATTTTCTAAAAAATCTCGGGGGGGTCGACTTTTGACTTCACCAGTTCAAAGTTAGCCAGGGGGGTGCAACAATGCATTGTACCTTGTTTGTTTTTTTATTTAGACTCTCAGTCATTCGGAAGATGTCGGTAGTAAAGCGAAACAAAGTAGAAGCGAAAAGAAAGTTAGAAAAGCTATCTCTAAACTTGGTCAAAAAAGTTTTCGTATTACTTCAATTCATTTCTAATTAAAGTTTACAATACAATGCAATATCGAAAATGTTTATTTTAATGTTATTTGATGCTTTTATATCATTGTAAACTTCTTCTGTTGAAAGTACTCGTATTTGAGATTATGCATTTGTTTAAAGTTTATTAAGTAAATCTTAAATACGTTATTTAGTAATTACGCAATAATATTTTAGTTTAATTGTTTGTATATTCCCGTTAGCTTTTATGTTAATATATGAAATACTGAATTTAATTTGAATTTGAATAAAGTAAATATATGTCTAAGCCTATATTTGTTCTACGTGAATTAAAACACAATTGTAAACAAAGGAACTCTTCTTTGCAAACCAAGACTTTTCTATCAATATAATGCAACGACATCGATTTATATATATTTTAGGATTATTGTTGATTTCTTTGTTAAATCAGCAATAACTTTAAAGTTTATTTTTATTTGATAATTTCTATTACAGGCCTAAAGACAGTTACATCGATTACACGAGTAACAATTCGTAAAGCTAAGAATATCTTGTTCGTTATAACACAACCTGATGTTTATAAAAGTCCAGCATCTGATACTTATATAGTATTCGGTGAAGCAAAGGTATATTTACAGCCTCTTAATCCATTTATACAAGTTTACTACATAATAAAAAGGTGTGTAAACTTTTAAACTATTAAAAACTGTATAAATTTGACGTAATATAAAGTTAAATTGTCTACTGAGTTTGAGTAAGTTGATTTTTGTTGAATTTTGTTGCTCTATTAAAAGGTGTCTAAATTTCATGTTATATCTAGCAATTTAAGTTCAATTTTCAGAGTTGAAATAAATTCCTTTAATTTTTTATAGATTGAAGATTTGAGCCAACAAGCTCAAATGGCAGCAGCTGAAAAATTCAAGGCCCCCCCGACATCAAATGTTACTGATCTTCCTAAAACGATAGAACAAACATTTAACGAAGAAACAGAACAAGAAGAGGTTTGATTTTAGAAATATTCATATAAATGGTTTATCAAAATTTAGCGTCAATGAATTAGAATCATTTTTAATTATTGATTAAAACCGTATGAAATTTCAATATAGTTTTTAAATAGTAGATTATAATCTAATGTTATTCCTATATTCTGTCATTTATTTCTGACAGAAATATTTTCGGCAGAATTATTACTACAGGTTTAAATCACACGAGATTATTATATTTTTATGGCATGATATTCATTGGTTGCAGATCTCATATCCAATAAAAAAAGCAGCATTAACTTTATACATTGTGTGCTTTAATTCAAATCTAAAACTAGTTTAATATCAGCTTTTTGAAGTAGACCAAAATCTATTTATGAAACATCTATCATCGTTTTTACGTAAAATTAAGGTTTTATTAACGTAAATTAATAAAATTAAATTTAAATTAAATTTAATATGAATTAATGTAAAACAAATTCAACACCTTTTTATAGAGTATTTTTTACAATATTTATTATTCTTTAGTTGGACGAAACTGGAGTGGAAAGTAAGGACATAGAGCTAGTGATGTCACAGGCCGGTGTGTCACGTGTGAGGGCCGTGCATGCGCTTAAAAACAACCAAAATGATATTGTCAATGCTATAATGGTGAGAATTTATTTAGGGTTAGGGTTGTTTATATTTTATAATATCCCTAATAACACTAATAAATATTATTTCTATTGTATAAATAACCCAAATAATATAATAATATTTTGTGTATTTATACACAAAATAAAACTGATATTATAAACACATTATAAAAATTAATTGCAATTATAATGATAATATTATTGCACAGTATTTACACACAAGTCATTTGTAAATTAGTAAATTTACTGAGTTTGTATTGATAATAATAATGAATTTATTAACCTTGTTTCGCGTTTGTATATTTGAGTGTAATTTTATTTTTTGCAGGAACTGACTATGTAACAAAGAAGAAAGATGAAAACAGTTTCAGTTGATTCATGACTTTGTGTTCTCATTTCGTGCGTGGCGTTTTGTTTTAAATTATATGTAGTCTTTTTGTGTTTTGACAATAAAAGTATTATAATTATTGATCTTAAATTATGTATAAACTGTTAAAATAATGTATTTAAAACATATCTTAAATTCTATCATTTTTAAATATTAATTCAATTAATAGTTCACTTTTGTCGATTATAAATGCAATTATATAATGTTGTAAGTTATATTTTGGTTTAGGTTCTAGTCTAGTTTCTAGTTTTCAAATCTAGTTTTTGGATTAAAAACTAGATTTGAAAATTCATTTAAATTTTTTTAAATTAAATCGTAATATTGAAATTAGGTAAAAATTTCTGAGTTTCATTCATTGATATATAAATCTATATATATAATATATATAAATTGTATTTAGTGACTAATAAAAGCATACAAAATATTCATATAAGTTTTCTTTCTAATTCAATAATATGTAGTTATATTTATATAATATATAAATGACAATTAAATAATTAAAAATACCATCACAGGACTACAGCTACCAGCGGTTGATCTGTTCTATAACGGGCTCGTGGCAGTATGTATTTTTAACACAATAATATGTAACTTTAATACGTAACATTTTAATTTTGACCTGATAACTTATAATTCTTAGTGTTGGGATTAGGATTCGGGTTAAGGTTAGGATTGAAGTTAGGGTTAGGGCTAAGATTTGAATTGGTCAGGGACTCAGGGTTATGGTTATTTAATGAATTGACTTGCCGTTTTGTCGGGTTAATGTATTCGAGGTCGTTTTGTCGGAGTACCAATTTTATGGTAATGATCAAATTTTTAGGGTTTAGTATATTTATTGGTTGGCATATAAAAAACTTCCAAAAATTATTTTTTAAATTTCAGAAGTAGTAACGGTTCAGTCCCGTCCCCCCTTTCTTAGATCAACCACTGGATATATATAACATATATTTAAATATATAAATTGAAATAAATAAAAACTAATACAAGTCAATTTAAAATCGAATTATATTCAATAATAATTAATATTATTATCAAAGAATGCATTTTAAAACATGTGAAAACATCAATACAGTGAAAGCACAAAAAACATCATAATCTCACCTTGTAAATAACAAAATCCACCATAATTACAATACTGTTAGAAAAGTAATAAGAGTATTCATATTTATTTTGTTTCAAACTATTTGACATATTATCACAATAGATTTAAATTGAGTGTATAAAGAGCAAATATTAGTCATAAAAAAGCACTAGTCAATACTAAACTGATTATGTATATCTGATTATGCAAATCTGCTTTTGAATATATGTTAATAAGTGTTTACTTTAGTTTTGAAGTTGAGACTACACAAATAACTGTCACCTAATATTTTGTAAGTTGAGACCATACAACTAACTTCAACCTAAAACTTTATAAGTTGAGACTACAAAACTAACTTCAACCTAAAACTTTATAAGTTGAGACTACACAACTAACTTCAACCTAAAACTTTATAAGTTGAGACCACACAACTAACTTCAACCTAAAACTTTATAAGTTGAGACTACACAACTAACTTCAACCTAAAACTTTATAAGTTGAGACTACACAATAACTTCAACCTAAAACTATAAGTTGAAACTCGCTATAGAGATTAAATTAAAACGATTACTCCTTCACCAAATGAATCACAAGTCCTATAAAACAACACCCCACAACATTACAAACAAAGGAGGGGGGTTGTGGAGGTTATTACCTCCCCCCCCATTGAAGTTCAAAGCAAAATTTATCATCTTAAAAATGTGAATTTAGTACCCTCCTCTAGTGACAATAAACTGCAAAAAGATGTAGTGCAATTTTTTGCGTTGGATACATGTATATAGACACAAATTTCATGAAAATTGCGACAAAAACGATAAGCTAAAAAAGGGTCTTCACTCAATTATTTATTAAACCTTCTCCTTTTAGTCTTTTCATGGCTATACCGCAACATTATAAAGGATTTATCATCAGTATAATATTCTTCAATCTAGACGGTAACCTTAATTGCGTTATTCCATAAATAATATTCCCGCTCAGATAAACGCATGAACGCACCTTCCTCGCGGTTAAATCACACAAAGACGGCGGGCTTCTAATGTATTCTTCCACCCAATCAAGTGTCAGAGATCTCGCGCGCATGTATTTTCTACACGATTCGCTCGGCGTGAAACCGTTTCGCAATAACGCCGCGTATAAATATAACGCGACATCGAAATAGTCCCTCGCAATTGTCCGCAATTCGATTTCGATCATAGGTAAAACATTCGGGAAAATTCGAAATTCCGTTCGGGGGGTATAAACGGTGGCTTGGACTAGTAAGCGGAACATTTGCTTGTAGCATTCGCGGGGGCATTTGAGGGGGGCATAGAGGGCCCGGTGGAGGGGCTGGCCCCAGAAGAGGGTGGAGTTAAGGGGGGGCCCGCAATCGGCGCCGTTTATTAGGAGGAGTTCGAGAATTCGGGGGTTGGCTACGTCTATAGCAGTGTGGATTGACTGGAGAGTCACCTGGAATTTAACATAAAAAATGTAAATGTAATAATGTAATGTAGTATATGTAATATAATATAATGTGTAATGTGTAATATAATAGTTTAGATAAGTTTTTTTAGATAAATTTATAGTTATAGATAAGTTTTTCAGTTTGATTAATGTGATTTTGATGTAGAATTAAATCAAGCGAGTATATTTGGGGAAGGCGATGGAGAATTAAATCAAGCTACTCTGTATTTGGGAACGCTATGTCCAATTAAATCAAAAGTGTCTGTATTTGGAAAGGCGATGTCGAATTAAATCAAAGTTATCTGTATTTGGGAAGGCGATGTAGAATTAAATCAAAGTGTCTGTATCTGGGAAGGCGATGTAGAATGAAACCAAGAGACTCCATATTTGGGAAGACGATGTCGAATTAAATCAAAAGTGTCTGTATTTTGCAATGTAGAATTAAATCAAGAGAATCACATTTTGTATTTGGTAAGGCCATGTAGAATTAAATATTCGCTTACCATAATTACAAACCATACAATACAGAGGTAACCTCACAAACCTGTGATCCATAATCCAGCAGTGACTGTACAGAATCCATCCTTTGATGTTGTATCGCGTGATCTATAGGAAACTTTCCACACTTACTACTACCTGGATTATTAATATTCGCCCCAGCCTCGATCAAAGTCCTAATCGTGACGTCAGGATTCGTATCATCTATCGTACAAAAATGCGCCAAATGCAGCGGCGTGCAGCCGTTTTTACGATGCGGCTCGTCGGGCAAGGCCCCGTGTTCGACCAGCAGCTGCACGCAGGCCGTGTGACCCAGCCAGACGGCCCGGTGTAGCACGCTGCGGTAGTTGAGCTGTTTGGCGGTTAGAGTACCGTTGGAAAGTAGGTCACGGAGGCGGGTCGCGTCGCTGTCGCGGACGGACTCGTCGACGGCCTGGAGGAGGGAGTATTGGGTCCTTGAGCCGACGCAGTCCATAAGGGCCATTGATAAGGGGACGCTGGGTCATTTAATGGTCGGGGTTGAATTTGAGGACATTGTTTGATGAATTTAACTGGAATTAGTTACAATGATAGAATTTATATTTGAAAAATGGTGAAGATTTGAATGTGCCATATTTACGCAAGGAGTTGAGCAACGCTTTTGGCTGCGTTGAACATTCCATACGGCGCCAAAGCGTCACGCAATAAATAGATGCGTCGCAATTAACCTGAAATTACATTCGGTAACAATAGTTTTATTTATGCCATTAAAAGTTTGACCCGGCCCCCACCCCCTATTCACAATTTTATCAAAAAATACGGGTATAATACTAGGCCTAGATATACATAGCATAGATCTATATAATACCATAGCATCTATATAATATTCAATTGCATTAAATTAATACTAGCACGTTGCGGCATTGATCGTATCAGAATCAAACATACAATTCATTTTAGCTAAACATCAATGTTATAATCCTGAATAAAAAAATACCTATACTTTCGATTGAAGGTTTTTTTCTAATCACATAATTTTACTAAGTATTCCAATTTATTAAGACTATAATGATAAAATATTAACCAAAACAATCTAGGCCTATTAGCTTGAGACTAATGTATAATCGTCTGCATCGACAATTTGACAGCAGTTTATTAGTGTAACTGCTGCTAAACAGCTGTGGTAATAAACCACTAGACAGCTGCTTTGCTTCTTCTGCTGTAACTCAGCTGCTGTTTTTCTAGAATCAGCTGCATCTATGATTTTAGTAAGCTACTAATTCTATGCTAATAGCCAACTGCTTTATCGGCTTTTACTAACAGCCATAAACTTTAATTGTAACCGTAAATTTTAATAATAATAAGATAATAATAATTTTTAATAATAAATTTAACAATAAACGCAAGTAAAATTCATAAAGACTGTAACCGTATTTCAAATTTAGGATTAGGGTTAGTAACCCTAGTTATAAAATCATGATATCATTATTACGAATCGAGAGAATATTTAATCATTTATAAGTTAATGTGCAAATTTTATTTTAAATGGTTTTCTATAGTGTTTAGTCGTTTTGGTAGAAATATTTTTCTTGCAATTTTTTCTGTTTTGACGTACATCTTTCAAGTTATGACGCTCTACATATAACAATTTATTAATTGTAAATCAATCCCTTTAGCTTTAGTTTTATGATCTCGAAAACAAAATTCTCGCCAATTTAATGTAACTCTATATAAATTATATATTATCAATTTTATATTGTAATTTGTTACAATATAGTAGGCATATCCTAACTAATGATACTATTGATATTGAAAATTCGAAATATCGAAGATATATTGTATAACGAGATATTGAAGATATTGAAAATATAGTAGGCCTATTCGTATAGTAATAAAATCTAAGATATGAGATATAATCTAAGAGATATATCTGTAGAGATTTGAATTGTTAGATAAACAGATCAGAAAATAACTTCGCTATATAATATATTACTTCTTAAAATAAATTGATCCATAATCTAATATTTAGTTCAATGCCAGCTAAATTCAAATAAAATACCACAAAATATAATCTAAAATAATCCATTTAAAAGCTATTTCAAAGCTTTTAAATTCGAAATAAAAAACCACAAAAATGTCCTCAATTAAGCAACCAGCCCCCAAGTATCACCCCAGCGAATGGTTCATCTCGAATCAAATGCGCTACGCCAACGCCGAGGCCGAGCGTGCCGCCGCCGAGCGTCTCATCGCCGAGTCCCTCCGGGCCCTGGACGACACCCATCGGACCATGCTGGACGTCCGCGCCCGCTCCACCAAGCGCCTCTCTCAGCGCCTGGAGGAGGTTAAACACTGGGAAACCGAAGGGGACACTTTCCTCGAGGCGATCAAGGACCAAACGAGCGCGTTGGTTGATTTCGTCGCCAGGATAAACAAAGCGATGGATGCCTACCGTGAGCTGCTTCATATCACCCAGCAGTGCCTGGCGACTAGGACGAAACGTCGAGGGATTGATTTGGTCCACGACGCGTGCGAGAAGGAACTTTTGAAGGAAGTGGAAGTCATTCAGGGAGTGATGGTGTTGTATAAAAGGTCGTTGGATCAGGCTGTTGAACAGTTGAGATTGAATAGGAAGACGGAGTATAATTTGGAAAAGGATTTGAGGGATAAGACGGTGACGTTGGGGATCGATGGACACTGTAGGGAGTTGAACGAGAGGTCGGAGGGTAATGCTTTGAGCGAGGGGGTGATGGACATCTCGCCCAAGTCGACGACGGTCGATGAGTGGGTAGCATTTTCTGAGGAGAATATATTGACAGCAGAGAAAGCGAGACAGAAGTCGGTGAGAAATATTTGATTTGATTTACAGAGAGAGAGCGACAGATAGACAGACAGACGAACAGAAACAGACAGAAAGACGGAGACAGACGGACAGAGAAAGACTAGGAAAGAGATTTAGAGACAGACAAACAGTCAGATACACACACAATCAGACAAACACAGATACACACAGGAAAACAGACAGAAAAGACAGACGACAAACAGAGAAAGATTGAGAAAGACACAAATATACACAAACAAAGAGACCGACAGAACGACAGAGACAAACAGACGGACAGAGAAAGGCAGGAAAAGCCAGACAGACACCGACACAAAAACAAACACACGCAAGCAAACCTATTTTTGTTTGAAATTGAATTACAATGGGCCACTAGTATGGTGTCTCAGACAGAGCCATCTGGGAGTTGCATTCCCAGGTGGCTCTGGGTTTTATAATTCATAGAAATCATAAACCCGACGTCATCACTGGCCATAAATATCTGACATCCATAAAGGATGTGCAGGTAAGTATGTACCATACTAAATGACAAATGTACAGAGCATCAAAAGAGACTACATAGTTTAGTTGCGCGCGATAAAAAGGTAGCTGAAAATTTAGATGTTTTGATGCGAATATGATTGGAATTAGTGTAAAGTTGTAGAGTGATTTAGTAGTAGGGGATTATTGGGATTTTTTTGTGGGATTTTTAAGGGGTTGAGATTATATTTCTGAGAATAAATTAGGTTATTTGAATTAAAAATATATTTTGAGAGATATGTATGCATCTAGCGAGTGAAATGGAGAATATGCATCTAGTGTATTAATTACAACGCTTATTGAATATTCGCAAAACATAATATTTTAATCAGATTAAATAACAACTAAAACAGCTTCAAATTAGGGATTATAATTTAAAATAAATACAAATTATGCCCCCCCCCGGGAATATCAAAATAAAAAAGTTTAAAAGAATTTCTATTAAGTTTCGCTTTAAAAAATGACTTTAAATCGTATTCACCAGGTGGCGCTTCGTTCAATTCTCGATCAAATCATGCAATCTACAACGCACGACACGCAGCGGCAAATCAACGCAACGAACGCAGCGTTCGATCAACGCATCGCCGAGACGCGCGACGCTAAGGAGAAACTCGAGGACCATCTGCGTCGCGTTAAACTAGAAATCATCGAAATGGAAGATAATATCGATCGCATCGAAAAATCAATCGAAGAAAAAATGATGTCATTAAGATTAGCTCATACTCGACTCAGGAATCGAACCTGTAGACCAGGGGTTGAACTAACGACGGATGGAGCTCAGTTTAGCCTCGTGGATGAAGTTGTGATGATCGAGCGGATGTTGGAGACGCTGAATGAAAGGCTACACCACAGTGGATGTTCGTTAAAAGGGCTGGATAGAAAGAAATTGGAATTGCTTGAAGATATTGATATCAAAACTAATTCTCTGTTTATCGATGAAATTGAATGTGTTGGCATGAGAAACAGTATGTGTGTTAATTGTTTCTAAACTTCGCATCGAAAATCACACGTTTTTGTTTGTTATTTTCATAGTATTGTGTTTATTTTGTGCGTTTCTTCACTGTTGTTGTTTTATTTAGATGATTGTTTGTTAAATTCAGAAATTGTTTATTCGTTATCGTTTTTATTTCGTTTACTAAAGATTGGTAAAAATGATATTTAATCAAACTGCGGACAAAATGAAGAGAATTATTTTAAGATTTTATGTTTATATCGGCTATAATGAAACTGGTTTTAAAACTGTAGACCTATTATGTTTCTTACTAGTTTATATTTCTTTTCCTATTTTTATTTCATATTGTATGTCACTTTTTTGTTGATTTTATTTAATTATATCTAAATATATTAAAACGGATCTTAACTACTGACAATTAAATAGTTATATTTGCATTTAGTGATATAGTTGTATTTACATTGCAACTCTTGCACTAAATATTACTGCTTTTATATGGAATAATATTTCAATAGAATTGAACAAGAATATATTACAATAAATTACAGAAACAAAATATAAATTTAAAGTAATTCAAATCGAACAATAAATTGCTATTAAAATGGTAGACATATTTATCAAAAATGGTTTATAATTGCTTATTTGGTTCAAAAATCAAATCAATCACTGACCATAGAAGAAAATTAGGATATTTATACGAAATATATACAGTTTAAACGGATTATCATTATTTAAATTTCATTTCTCAACGTCACATCAGCACAAAAAAGGTTGTTGACAATTGGTGCAGAAAATATGTGAAGAGTATACATATAAAACAGAGTGCATTAAATAATGTTCTTGCTGAATTATAGTGACTTATAGATATTATATTAAAAAAATGCACAAACCACACGCTTATTGTAATAGAAATTCAATTAAAATAATATGTAGCTAAGAAATAGAGTAGATTTCTAAGAAAAATAGAGAAATTTGCATTAAAAAACTGAAAAGTATAAATTTTAAAACATCCTGAGTTAAATGGATCACACAAAACATTTGTATATGCTTCAGTCTTATTAAATAATTAAAATTAAAAAGTATTTATTACATGAATATTATTTAATAATGCTTATTATTTAAATTACACTACCTTTAAAAGTAAATAACATCATTATTTTTTCACATAATTATGTTTTCACTGTAAGACAATCAGTTAAAATCAATGAAAATTACGTTAAAATTGAAACAGTAACTCTTACGCCAATTAATGCGCTAAAATAAACTTCCAAATTAAATAAAATGATAAAATAATCTTTAACAAAACAAATTAAAGTTAAAAGTCAATATAACCATCGAGAGATAATGTCAAAACTAATAAATGACAATATTTTTATTTAACATAAAAGTAGTCACAATATAATGCATTCAAATTTATAGTATACATAGATAGTACTGAATATAACATACAATATATAATATGTAATATATAATAACACAACTACCCTAATTTAATACAATATTTCATTGATAATTAAAAATCAAAATAAACTCTTTAATTATTACCTCAAAAATAAAATCATAAAATAAAATTGTTTCAATCTCGTTTATACGTAAAATCAAAATGCAATGGAATAAGATATTGATTGATAATTACGGCAAGCAATTGCCGCAATATTACCGGCAATGTTCTGACAATATGGCAAGCAATATTCCGGCAATTGACACAATATTGCTGGCTATATTTCAGGCAATATTGCTTGTTAATATTGCCTGGTAATTGCTGGCCACATTCTAGCAATTTCTATCAATATTTCTAGTTATATTCTAGCAATTTTTGGCAATATTTCTGACAATTTTCAGGCAATATTACTAGCCATATTCTGACAATTTTGGCAGTATTTCTAGCCATATATCTGGCAATATTTCTAGCCAAATTCCAACAATTTCTATTAATATTGCTATCCGTTTTTCTAGTCACATTTTATCAACATCTGGCAATATTGCCGGCAATATTTCTGCGGCAACTACCGGCAATTAATGCGACTTCCTGTCAATACCTGCATGATGCACAGGTTCACTCCAGTCTCCCACTTGCTCCGCTGCTATATATTTCTGAGACGCAGTTTTTTTATTGTACACGGGTAATAGTTCACTCGCGTCTCTAGCAAGCACCTTTTTAAAGCGAACAATAACTAGTATATAAACTTAAAAATATATTTCTTTTTAGATCGTAAACACTATTGCTAACATTAGTCAAAGAAACTATTTGAATTAAATTCATTAAATTTTGATTATTGTTTAACGTCACATCAGCACAAAAAATCTAGTGATAAAGAACGAATGAATTTTCAATGTGTAAAAGAATCTATAATCAATAAGACGGATAGAACCGATTTTTTTTCCTTTTAATTCGATTTAATAGAAAATGTAACTTATATATTTTTAAATCGATCAAAGCAATGTAAAACACTTACAATTATTAATTTTATGAAAATATATTTAAACTAACAACACAAAAATACAAAACATGAAAAGTCAACCATGAAAAGTCAACAACACAAAACATAAAAAGCAACATGAAACAAAACATAAAAGTCAAACTTTCACTCAAATAAATGCTCAATTATAAACAACAAAATGCAACTCGGTTAAGACAGAATGCAACTTACTTTAAGGCAAATCATAGCATCAGTGCCGTAACCATCAACCGAGTTCAACCAGAGGTCACCGTTGAAGTATTTAGCGTATAAACGCGATATAGGCAACCCATAGCCATAACCAGCCTGGTTATAGAATATATCAAGTTATCTAATAACTTGTCTGGTTATACAATATCTTATAAATACGGATTAGCCAAGTTAATTTGTTGCTGATATTTGTGATATTTCATTCATTAACTAGTGTTATTTTGTATTGAAAAATTTAAATGTTAAATTTTTAAATCTAATAAAGCATGGTTATGTAATATCTAGTTGTCTAATAACCAGCATGGTTAAATAATATCTAGTGATCTAGTTAAGTTCTTATCAAATTAAAGAAACGCATAAAGTTAACCTTATTTTTCGCAAAATCCAAACTAAGCTTTAACTTTAGTTGATAAAATTTAAATTAAAAATTAAATATGTATAAATTTGTTCGTAACTTAACGTTTGTAACATTTATTAATAAATAGATAAATGAATTAACAAAATTATTAATAAATATTTGCAGCATTTATTAATTACACTTCAACAATGAGTTAAAAGTTGTTAGTTTAGTAAATGATTCCTTTATTACAACAATCCATTCAATTATTAAATCATTCGTAATTAAGCCAAGTATCTAATACTAAAAATATAAAAATATAAACATATAAAAAAATATAAAAATATAAACAAAATAAAGAAACGAATGTTCTACCAGTGGTGTGGTGGTGATAGCGTCTGGTGAAGGTGGCTTGGGTGCGGTAGAATACATGTACTTCATCATCTTATCCACATCCGTGCGTGGTACCCCCCCTCCCTCATCGGATAACTGAATAAAAATAACCCCTCCTCCCAACTAAATTTTACGAAATATTTCAAACTTCGTATTAGATCTCAAGAACAATAGTAAATCAGTAAGATGTTGACGCGAGTAAATTCAAAAGTTATATTTTGATTGCCAACAAATTCTTCTTTGTGCATTATGTTTGAATTTTATATTTAGTTTAATTGCCTTATTGTCTTAAAGGCAATTAAATCTGAGTAAATTATACTCAGATTTAATTGCCTTAATAATAACGTCTTATAACAGAATTAATTGCCTTTATAATAACATCTTATGTCAGACTTACTTACCTTTATCGTAACATCTTCACGTCCTTTACAAATGAGTAAATTTAACGGTGGAAGTTTCTCAGCCTCATGATGAAACTCAACAACAGCACGAAGTGAATTCTAACATTCAAAAAAGTTTAAAATTTCAATTTAAATTTAAAAGAAAATCCTTAAGTATTGAAAATTTTCTGATAAAAATACTTTCACTGCGTTACAAATGATGGGGACATTTCACCAAAAAATGTACGAAAAATTAAATTTGCGTCAAAAATATAGTTAACATTAAAACTTAAAATTAATTAGACATTTAAGAATTATATCAAAGTTGTTATTTAAGAACTTTACTACTAAAGGGTGCAGAAAATTCGCAGACTATTAAATTAACATTGAAAGCGATAACATCAAAGATCTAACAATTAGATAACTTGATTTGCTAAAGAGTGCAGCAAGTACCATCTGGATTCAAAACGTAGATAATAAGAGTATGATTCAACCTTTTGTGCAAATTGTTTGGATTACCTTAAAAAGTTCAAAGAGCATGTAATAAAGATGATAGGGTACATAGGTCATCACAATGTCTTGACCATTCTCTTTATCATCATAAGCTGTGAAAATATCATATCACAATATTAAAATACATCATCATTTATCATAATATTAAAAATATCATAATATTTAACTGTATAAAATTTATTTTATTTTAAAATCAACCTTATCAAGAATCATCAATTTTTTTTAAATATTATTTTTACTTATTACACCTTATCGCTAAAGAGTGCAGCAAGATCAATGAGAAAAATCACTTGAAATCTATAAGTTTAGCAACGAAATAAAAAGTCATACATATTAAAATATCAGTAGGAAATGTTAACCCTAATTCTAACCCTAATGAAACGGCAGACTGATAATAACGTAGTACAATAAAAGATTTTACTAATTATACAATAAAAATAAATGAAAATTAGATAAAAATAAAATATTTCTTACGACTAGAGCAAGAAAAATTGCAAGTCGGAGCATTAGTGTAATACTGTTCACACAGAAATCTTGCATTATCATATGCATCTAAAAAAAGAAAAAACACAAAAATTCTCAACAATATAATCCTTCGAATTAAACTTACTTTCTAAAAAAAACTTTAAATATTCATTCAAAAGTCCAATTAAAACAAAATTAAAGTCTAATTAAAAGTCGTATTGAAAATAATTACAGCTTATATAATCATATTATAAGATAATAATCGTTTAAACAAATTTTAGAAAGCAAATAAAAAAAATTAACGCACCACTGAGTAATATTTAAAATTAAATTTTCATGAAAAAATGTATTATAAATAAAAAAATTTGAATACAACTTACAAAATATAAAAGCCTAAAATTTTACTACCAACAAAGCAACTGTGAATCATGCAGTAAACAAATGATTAAAGTAAATTCGTTTAATTAATATTTAAATGGTAATTTTTAAAAGAATATAAAAAGAATATAAAGAATAATTTTTAAAGAATACAAAATCACAAGAAATCAAACCCTGCGCAATGCTGCGTATATTACACATCGGATCAAAACAACCGATATGACGCGACGTTGAATCGACTTCGGCAAACAACAAAACTGAGTGAAATTATAAAAAAGAGAAATTATAACAGAATATGGCCATAAGTTGCAAATAACGCAAATTCTATAGACAACGCAAAAACAGTTAAAGACAATTTAAACAATAAGTATCGCAAATAAAAATTCACCCGACTCAATGTAAAACGATTAAAAAGTGTCTTGTAAAACTGTTAAAACAAAATATTACAATATTCTTAAATTAGAATTAAAAGTTATTAAGCCTCGTATAATTATAATGTTGCTGAAACATAATTTAGATTTTTAATTCGAGATAGAAAGTTTATTTACGATGTTGATGAATAAGCAGACGTATTCCAATACGACTTAGATAGAATCTATCAAGAAAATACTGGATACGATCTTCAAACTGTGTCGAGCGATGCAGCATTTGCACTTTCATTTCATTAACGCCACAAGCCATCGTCTCTACGACAGTTGTGTGACGATTCTGAATGTTGTCTAAAGCGTCAGCGAATCTATTCATTCGTAAAAATTTCAGCGTTAGTCATTGAATAGCAATCATTAAATAGTAATAAGTGAATAGTAATCATTGAATAGGGATTGTTGAATAGTAATCATTGAATAATAATCATTGAATAGTAATCATTGAATAGTAATCATTGAATAGTAATCATTGAATAGGGATCGTTGAATAGTAATCATTGAATAATAATCATTGAATAGTGATCTTTAGTGGACGCAACAGGTTCAGGTTCAAATCCTGGATAGCTCAGTATTTCTCTCACTTGCTGCACCTTTTAGTAAGACGTTTAAATTAACAGCTAAGTCTGAGGCAGCATTCGTAGAATACGATAATATACACTTTAAAAGTAACGTAAGTTATTTCATGCTGAATACAACTTGACCTAGCATGATACTATCTTTAAATGTGAATAAAAACTAATTATAGTACTTCGACTGTTACAGTTAATGCAAGTAAAAGTGTCATTACTTACTTGTCAATAATTTTCTTATTCTGTGGGTCGACGTTTTCAAATTGTAACAGATCAGAAAAACTTTGTTCATACCTGCGTATTTTTGAAATAAAAATTGCGTTATATCTTCAAAAAATTCTGTAATTTGTATAATAGACATTTTAAATTGTATATTATATTATAATTAGTCAATAATATCAAAGACATAGCTTTGGAATTAAGCTGTTTACTAAAGGGTGCAGCAATTCAATGGAATATCACATCAGATCTATAGATTCATACTAAACGGTGCAGCAAGTCAGTTTGATATCACAATAGATCTGTAGATGCTTACTAAAGGGTGCAGCAAGTCAGTTTGATATCACAATAGATCTGTAGATGCTTACTAAAGGGTGCAGCAAGTCCGTTTGATATCACAATAGATCTGTAGATACTTACTAAAGAGTGCACCAAGTCAGTGGAATATCACATCAGATCTATTTTGATACAAATTAAGATCAGAATTAAATGGGATTAATTTGAAATAAGCAATCAAATTAAACGTCCAACCATCCTTCCACTAATCTAACAGACGGAGTTTGAAGCAACTGTTCCGGAAGTAGTTTAATCTCCTTCATGATGTTCGCGAGTCTCACAGGAATTTCCTTACGCAGGAATAGGAAGGAATTTGTGGCAGATGCATTCTTTCTACCTAATCAAATAATTCAACAGAAATGATATAAAAAATTATACAAGTAAAAAAATTAGTTGACACAACTACACTGCAAGTTATAATAACTAAATGAATAAATCAAATAAAGAACAAATTCAATAGTGATTAATTACAATATAAATAAAAAATGATCTAATCTAGAAACTATAATTGCAAATACAAAGTTAAACTTTGCCAAAACTTAATTTCAATTAAACATATTATGTTTTTCCATATAAGTTCTATTTTTCATAAGTCTTTGGATATTTAGCAAATTAAATAAAAATTTACCAAAGTCTATGAATTGCTGAATGGAGAGAACGCTAGGATGATAATTGCCGTAGTAGTCGAGCACTCGGTTCGACGTCGCACGCAATAAAGCAACTGTAATCCTCATTCTAATCAAAATATACTCAAATATTAAATAGAATTTATCAAAAATCAAACATTTGTACAGAAAATAACGAATATTTTAGCATGGGTTAGGATAGAAACGGGCATCAAAAAACAATTGTAGCACTGCTTACATTTTATACAGGATATATCATATATTTATATATAATATACTATATATTATTTCTAAATTAATTTAATTATAAAATAATAATTGTATTAATAATTAATAAAACTAGCCGCCTGGGATAGACCAGCCATCACTGCAGATAAAGCCTCAGTTTTGGCAGACGCTAGTGACGATCACCACCGCGCCAGGGTATGGGCTGCCATGGCACCACACTCGGGAGACTGGCTTCACGCTCTTCCTATTTCGAGCTGTGGGCTACTCTTGGATGATG